>WUQG02420622.1:0-15230 GCA_011317285.2 Androctonus mauritanicus | reverse complement strand
GTTTGTATTTCTTTAAATTGATTAAAAGATATTCCCATGTCCACATTTTATGGTTTATGATGCTTATTTTCTTTAAATCATTGCACTATCAAACTATCTTACTTCTTAGTGAATTATTGTGTATTTTTTCCACACAATTACTTTGATTATACATCCATATATATATATATATATATATAATTATATATATTGTATATATTATATATTAATATATAATATATACAATATAATATATGCAATATATTGCATATGCATTATATTATATTATATATATATAATATATGCATTATATATTATATTATGCAGTATAACATATTTATTATAAGTTATAAATAATTTAAATAACAAACATTGTTTCTTCAAAACGTTTTGATTATTATTTATAAATTATATTTTATATTGAATTATTTTTTTTATAATACTTAATACTTTAAAATATAAGTTAGTAGTAGTAATCTTGTCAACAATACTGTATGGAAAAGTATCGCATGGCCTAATTATGTGTTTTTTTTTTTGTTTGTATAAACTGGATATTGTCATGTATATTTGAATATCCGAAGTACTTGATTAATCGAATCAACCTAGTTCCAATTAATTCAAACAATCGTCGACGCTCCACTGAATTTAATATCAAAGTAATGAATGAGATCAACTATTTCACGAGCATTTAAAACTATATATTTTTCATCAAAGAATTATGCTTATTATTATTATGCTAATAAGCTTTTGAAAAATAAATCGTTAATATTATTAAATTTGAGATTGAAGGATTATCTACTTAAACATAACTATATTGATTAATTATAGTTATGTTTAAGTAGATCACATGAAAATCTGATCTACTTAAACATAATTAAAATTTGCATATCAATATGTTTATGTTTTGTTTTAGAATAAATTGTATTTTTAATAACTTTATATCGGAAAAAAGACAATTTTCGATTTTTGACGTTGATGTAATCTTAAATTCTGAAATTAGTCAATGTAATTCACATGTATACAAATCCATGCTCGATGATCTGAACATTCTTTTTGTGTTCCGTAAAGTTCACTATGATAACAAAGTGTGTTATGATAAATATCGGTACCGGGCAATCTATAAATTTAGGGCATTTTCGACTTCAGATCGCATCGATTTATACAACATTGGGATTCGAATCAAGTCCGATAGAAATCGAGGACTACCTGTAATTTTTATTGTAATATAAGTTTGATTTAAAACATAAATAATTACTTGTATTTCTCCCTTATTTTATTGAAATCTAATTGTTGTCAAAATTTAGTAAGAAACTTATGTAAATCAGATGTCAATAAAAACATCGGTATCCTGATTTCATAAATTAAAAACATCGAAATATCAGCATTAAAATATTCCAGCATTATGAGTCTTGCTACTCATGACTAACTTTTTCGGAGCCGCTCTTCAATACCAGACTCATTCAGATTTTCTGAAATTATTTAAATTCTTAAACATAAAATTTTTATATTGTTTTATTTATATTAATAACATCCTTTACATAAAACAGATAGCATTATAGTCAAAGAATAAGGCAAAACTAAAAATTTTGCCTCAAGTTTTAATTGTTGAAAAGAAGAAAGCATTAATTTGGTATGTTATTATAAAACATTTGTAATACAGTATATATTTATCATTTATGTTATAACTTAAGCTTCATTTTCATAAATAAAATATTAGTATATCTGGAGAAAATGTAAATCTATCTATAATAATTTAGCATAATATATTATAAAATTTAGGAAAAATAATTTAGCGTAATGTTTGACTGAGTTTTTAAAAAGATCACGAATTTTAAATATCAATAAAAAATACTAAAAAAAATTTATATTCTCTCAGAATAAATTTTGTTTAACTGTCATGATAACTGAAAATATCACGCAATTGCAATCCATTAATCGATTTGAAGCTTGTAGTCTTTAGAAGGGAATAATCGGTTTTCGGTAACCTTATAATGATTTTTTTTTAATAATAGAAAAATAATTCATACAATATAATTTAAAAAAAACTCAATCAGTTTGAAAAAAAATTGATTAGTGAAGTACATTTTTGATATTTATCATTTTTTTTCTTTTTAGTAATCATCGGATATTTTTACGAATTTATTGAGATATTAATATCTGGATATGCGATATTCTGCTACTCCAGATCCTAGATTTAGATTATAAAACAAAACAATTCAAATTATATATCGAAAAATGGACTAAATTATAAGTTTATGAGACTGGATTTATGACTATTAAAATTCTGTTACGCTCATTAATCTATATTAATGCATTTAACATAGGCAGCAATAAACTATGACTCAAAGGTAACATCTGCAGTTGAAATTAATATCGAAAATAAGATTATGCAAAGACATAAAATATCAAATCAAATCTAACAATAATGATATTTAGCACATATAAAAAAAAAAGATACATTAGTTATAGACTAGATACAATACGATTTTTAAAAATGACTACGATAAAAATAGTAATGAATAATGATATAAAAAAAAAAAAAGTTTCTATATTTATCTTTTTAATTCTTATCCTAAAATACGGGAAATGACGATCAATTTCCTGATGACTGTTATTTTGAAGATAATGCCAAAATGTAAGTTATTATAAGGCAAGTTGTAATTCTTCGAATAATTATTTGTCATATTTTGACAATATCTCATTTAAAATCAAACTTAAAATAAATATTTATAATTTATTTCAAATTTGATTTTAAATAAGACATTGTCAGAGAAAACAATTTCATAATCCTTGAAGTGAAGATATAGTGTTAAACTGTTTTTAACAACTTGAAAGAAGTTAGATCATTAGTTTTAAATGATGAAAATTACAGGAGGAAATTCGCAATATAATTGTTTGTACTGCTTTTCTTCGATTGAAATATGCTTTATTCACTTGATTAAGCATCATTTTTTTTTGGAAAAAAGGTCATTCTAATTATAAATGCATTCATATTTTATAGAATTTAAATCTTTGTTTTTCTGAAAATATATTACAAAACTAACTTGTCTTGATAGAGTACTTGAATAATTATCAAATAAATTATCCTACATTATATAAATATTATAATAATCTGAGAGTTTTCAATAACGTCAATTAACCGAAGTTAGTATGTAATTAAAACTGTTAATTATTGTTAAATTTATCACTAAAATTAAGTACTGCACAATAAATTATTAAAATACATGTAAAAGAATTATAAACGAAACAAAAATTATTACTTTTTGGAATAATAAAATGAACATGAATTTTTTTCTTTCAGAAAAAAAATTTTTTCTTCTTGAGGATGGTTAAAGAAAAATTTTATAATGTTTTCTAATAAAATTTTCATTTTACAAATACAATAACTTAACTTGTTTATTATTATATTATTTTTCCAATATAGAAGCTATTATTTAAAATTGTTTTTATTTTAAAAAATTACATCTTAAAGTTATTTCTTTCTAAAAAAAAATTTAGTTCTCTGTAAGCACAATAAATCTCTATAAAAATCGCATAAACATACAGATAAATCTAAATTATAATTTATTTTTTACTTCTTATTTTGCGTAAAGAAAATAAAATATTTCTCGTAAAAGCTTAATAATTTATAAATGTTGATTAATTTCCATTTTTACAAATACTGTACATATTTATCATTATTAATTTTCACTATAATCATTATTAATTATTTTCAAAATAGAAATTATTCTGTATGTAATTAAAATGCAACAATATAAATTAAATAGCACGAAATATTTTTAAACCTCTTTACTGATGCTTAAGAAATTTGATATGTAGTAGTAATTTCATACAGAACAATTTCTATTTTGAAAATAATTTAATTAAAAAATAATCTTGTAGAGACCGTAATCAATTTAAGAACATGTTTTATTTCCTCTCAGAGAAAATGAAAAAAAAATTTCCTTTCTATGAAAATAAAAAAAAAAAAAAAAAATTATAAAAAAATATCTTACAAAACATTATAGAAAAATGAATATTAATAAATCTGTAATACAATTTAATAACATTTAAAAACATTCATTATTGCAAATTAAAAAATATTTCTAGAGATAAAAAAAAAATTCTAAATTATTGAATTCTCGAAAATTAAGTGAATAATAATATGTTAATTAATCAAAATTAATACAATTCAAATGATGTTATTTTTTGAATCGTTAATTTATATAGAATGCAAATTAACAATAATCTTTAATTAAACGATTAAATTAATGATAAGAAATGAATTAGACGATTATTGCATTAACGATAAGAATATTATAATTATTGAATTTATTTTAAAGTTAAGAAGATATATTTTCATTATATATATAAAATATATGAAATAATTTCATGGAATTTTTAATTTCTTTTTATTTAAAAAAATCATTATATCAGTATTAAAAAAAACTGACGATTTTATATACTGCACTATATTAATCTGTATCTTGATCAGACATTAAAATCTATTTTAAAATTTGTACATGTTCACAATTATTGAATTGTGAACATGTATAAATTGATTAAGCATCGTTTGTACATTATAAATGTATATTATAATATTATATAATATATCATAATACTTTAATATATTATATATTAAATTATGGTTATAGCTATATATTAGTTATAAAATATTGCGATATATTATCAGAGAAACAAAGACAAAAATTACTATTTTTTTATAATGTGTGCTAATATTCAGTATTTATCATAAGTTAATCCTATAAAATTTATATATTACAGGCTTATAGTATACAGTATAGTAAATTTATTAAACCCTGCATTATTCATCTTCAAAGATAACATTCTGAAAGTCAAACATTTCTAATTATAGCAATTTCAAGGATTTCATGACTCTTTTAGCGATTTATTTTTAAAATTTTCTCACAATTAATTATTATAATATATAATATATATATTATGACTACACATTTAATTTTAAATTTATAAACTTACTTATAATAACAATACTGTAATAAATAATTGATAACAATACGTTCAACTTCTAAGCGAAATTTTTTATTTTTTTAAGGTCAAAAATAACAAAGAATAAGATCTTTAATAAGCAATAATTAACATAAAAAATAATATACGGTATATATATATATTTATACACACACACACTGTATACTGATTAAAAAATGGTACTACATTAATATAGTAATTTTTTTTTTGTTTCTGCAAAGGCGTTATGCAATGTAATGTATTTCGGAAGTTTTAATAAGCATCTTATGTATTTAACTTTATGTAAGACTTCAAATAACTGGATAATATCCACAATTTAACTATTTACCCGTTTAATATTTCCAAAATTTTCACTCGTTTACACTCGATAGCATTTAACAAAACAGGAAAATTTATTATTTATCAAATAATAAATTATATATGTTTCCTGTTTTATATTTCAAAACAGTAAATGATTTAAAGAATAAATTGTGATCTTAATGACATTTAAATTTAATAAATTCGTCCGTTGATCTAAAATTAAGTACAAAAAAAAAAAAAAAAAAAACGCAAGAGTATGCAATTAATTTTCAAGAAAATAAAAAATTTTAATGAATGAATTAATAAACAAACCTATAAAAATTTTTATTAATAAATTAAATTTTAAAATCGATTATCCGCTCTTTAGTAAAAGTTATCATTATTATTAACAATACAAATAGAGCATTTTTTAAAAATTGATGAATAACGATTTAAAGTGTGCATTTACATTGATTGATCTGTTTTTTATCGTTAAGAAATTTTGTTACTTAACAATAGTAATAGTTTAAATTTTAAAATGTATTTTAACTAATTTCTTATGTTACGAGTCTTGTCCGAGTTAAATCTTTCACATATACGAACTTCTACCTCTACGCCACACATTAACCTACATCGCACTAAACGAGAAGCACTGGAGCAAATCGGCTATTTTCTATGTCATAATTTTAAATATAGTACACAACAAAAAAAACTGTTCTTATACTTTCTAATAAATGTAAATAATTATTGATTGACTCGAATTAACTTACCTTTCGTTTGACGCCATAGAGAACCATATATTAAATTCCTCGGATCGTATATAAAAAGGAATAAAAATAACGAAAAAGTAACGATTAGTTTACTCCTTTTGGACCTCCAAACGTGCAAAGACTTAACATCGACGAATCTAAGTAACATAATGCATTACACTCCTTCTGGCGCCACTCCACGTGACTGAAATAGCACAAGCATTTTTTTGCTATTTTACACCTACACTTTTGTCCTTTCTCTGACAACATTAATAAGCTAGCCTACCGAATTTGAGAAACTCATTGGGTTATGTCTAGCGATGATGACTGTCCCTAAATAGCACTCCATACACAGTGACGACATCTTCCTACAACACAACCATTGTCCAAATCATGTGATTACATGCTAGTTTTCTATTGGTCGTCTATCTATGCGAGTACGATCGAATATTACATCATCAACTGGATACAAAACTACAAATGACTTATATCACGAAAGATACACTTTCTTTTTTAATAAATAAAATATAACGAAAAGATTTTTATAGCATTAAAAAAAAGCACAGTATTCCTTTTTTTTAAATATATATTAAGAGCGTAATATTTTTGTCATAGATTTTTTTAAAAAAATATTTACATTGATTCTATTTTGTGATTAAAAAAAGGGTATTCATTTAATTACAAATACATAAAATAACGAATAATTGAATGTCATTTAAAAGTCACAAAAATGGAATAATTTATTGAAGTCTCAAAACAGGAAATAATAAAAGTTCATGGTAATTTTTTTAATTATTATAAATTAGCTACAAAGAAAATTAACTGTCAAAATTTGAGAAGGGGAAAAATATTAAAAAACATTATAAAAATTTATAAATTAACATAACTTAGCTAAATTAGCATAAATTAACATAATTTAATTTACTTTTAAATAATATAGGAAAATTGTTCATTTAATCTTTACGTTAACAAGAAAATATTAATTATAAATATTATAATTTTTGTCTTATAAAAAAAAAAAAAAATAGAAACAAATGCTAAAATTGAAATACTCTCCATAGAAAAATAAATTTATTTTTAATAAATTTTATATGTATTTTTAAAAAATTTAAATTATGATAAAAAGCTTAAAAGATTGATTTGTTTTTTTATTTTTTAAATTTTTTTAGATATAAAAAAATTAAATTACAAAATAGGCGACTTATACCAAGGAAATTTTATCCGAAAAGAGGAAGATTAGTTTATTTTGTAGGATGATTCTTTTATCGTTAGGGATTCGTATAATCATAATAATAACAAAAAAAAAACAAAAAAATGAAACCTTATGACTGATACATATAAAAAAAATAAGCATTTATTCAGAATAAAAATATTAATATTAGGCTATCGATATTAGCATTTCTTTCTGTTGGATATAAAGAATATTTCAAGGCTATAATAATATGTAATCTAATTAAAAATTAGTGCAATAATTACAGTGAATAAATAATTATTATTGAGAATAAAAATATTTAGGTCACTATTATTATTTTTTAAAAAAATTTAATTTGTTTTCACAAAGTGGTTATAAAGTGTGTGGTTGAGGCAATCATTATTACGAAATGAACTAACCTTCCTCGTTTATACAATACATTAAATGTATTCATAAAACAGCTATTGCAACTCTTTTTATTATTGTCTCCAGATGGAAACTATATTATTAAAAATAAAATGATTTTAGCTAGTTGCAAATTTGGATTTGGAAAATTTTATATTAATGTATTAATGCTATAAATAGTTAACAAAATATTCGATTTTATTAAGTATTCATGAATATATCTTTTATAATCAGAATAGAAATTTTAAACTGTTTTAAATTTTATAAAAAAAAAATTAAATTTATGGTTTATAGACAATAAAATATTTAAATTTATATAAATAATGATAAATTAATTAAATTCATTTAAATATATTTAATAATATTTTAATTAAGTAGTAATAATAAAAAATTTTAATGAATTTTTTTATTGAAGATATTAAAAATATATATATTTTTAAAATATAATAAAAAGTAAAGGAAAAAAATCTGTATTTTTTAAAAAAAAAGATTAAAAATTTATGTAAATTTGTTGATGCAACTTATTATGATTACAATAAAACGCATTAAATGCTTATGTTTAATTTTTCATTAACAACTTTTATTCTTTAGTCATTGATTTTTAAGATAATTTATGAATTTATTTTTAAAAATAAATCGTTCGTGAATTATCATAAGGAAAAAATTATAAAATAATAATAATAATGACATAACTACAATTAATTTTCATACTTATTCACAATTAATTCTTCCGACAGATGGAACGAAGTGTAATATCATTATTATTATTATTATAATTACACTTCGTTCCATCTGTCGGAAGAATTTTGAACAAATTTATAGATTTTTAATTTTCTTTAAAATAAATTTATCATTCTAAATTTTTTTAACTTATGATATTGTACTTAATTATATTTCAAATATTATTTATGTCTGAAATAATTATAAAGGAATTAACGACATTAATTAAAAACTATTTTTATTTATCATTTTCATTAATTTAAAATTAATAGTATTAAAAATATTAATAACTGATATTATTATTATTATTATTTTATTAAAAATGAAACAGCAAATTAATTTTATTTTTATTTCAATCAAAAAAAATTATCATCGAATATGTATTCTTGATATACAAATTATAAACTAATTAAAATAATGATTAACAAAACATTTTAATTAGTATTATTAATTCCTTTATAAATTATTGATGAAACAAAAAACTAATAATAATAATAATAATAATGTAAATTAATTTTAACTGTTGTTTCAGCAAAGAAAAAAAAATAAATTTACGGTTTTAAAATTACAAACATGTAATTATTAAAAGTATGATTCACAAATTAAATTTAAAAAGTCAAATTTTGTCTCTTCCTTTTAACATTATAATAATATTTCTGCCACTTTTACAACGCTGTAAATAACTGTAAATAATATGTTGTTGTTACCAAAATAAAAAAGAGAAAAAAAAACATAACGTCACGTAATAAATATAATAAGCCGCATGGAAGCTGAAAAATTGTTATTATAAAAGTTGTTAGAGTATAAGTGAAGTGTATGAGTGCTGCATTATTTTATGCTTCTATTTATGTGTATTTTTGCAGTAAAAATTCACTCCTATTTTTTATCAGTCATTCTAATGTGTTTTCGATATGCTTTAGTGAGTGTTTTTGGTGACCTACTGAATCGATACCTTTGCAGCTATACAAGGCATATATCCATTTTCTCTTTAAATCATTCTAGCAGAAGTACATACTGTATCGAAAAGAACTTCAAAAAATTTTGCAATGAATGACTTAATACAGAAAAATTTTCTTAATAGAGAAATTTTGCATTATGTTTAATTAACAGTTATGAAATAATTGCCAATTAATATCATACCTGTTAATTCTTAATAGTTACAAATATTAGTTACAAAAATTAATAACAAATATAAAATTCTTTTTCATATTTTTATATTTAAAATTTTATATATAAAAATTAAAAATCTATTGATTTATATTTTTATAATGATCACAGTCAATTAGTGAAGATAATAATTTTCAAAATTTTCAGCATTTTCACTTTAAAAAAATGAATAATATCATTATCAAGATAAATATTGATATCTATTTATATAAAATTCATAAATAGATAACATAATAATATAAAAAAAGAAAACTAACTGTATAGTGAAGTTCATTTAATGATAATCATCATCACAGTTGAAAAAAAAAAACAGAAAATTAATTCTGTTTTTTAATTTTTTGTAAATAAAAATAATTTTTGATAATGATTTATGATAAGATTTCTGGTGTTTGGTATAGGATCTTAAAAAGTATCATTCATAATGAAAAATTCATCTATACATGATAACAAAACGCCATAAAAAATATGTTGATCTTTCGAAGGAATTTCGTTGATTTATTTAAATGACTAAAGTTATATTTATATCTTTATTGCTTTGTTAATTAATGAATATAGAGATTTTAAGGGTGGAGTACGTACAACATTTCTATCAAAGAATGCATAGGAATGTTGTGTAAAGATGGTGCCATTTTAACTATGCAAGATATACTGTACATGTCTAATTAGTTTATACATTCATTGAATTTCCTTGGAAACATTAAAAGCATCGCTTCATAGTGTTATAAAATTTATAATTCTTATTAAAATAATTATAAAAAAATATTTTAAAATCTCTCAAAAAAGTTTTAGGATTTTATTTTTATATATATATAGGCCTATATATTGCGTGAATGTTCAGATAGCTAATAGTAAATCAGAAGATTTATCAGTATATATGAAAGAATCATTTATAATTATATATATATAACTGAGCTTTAAATAAATTTTTGGAATAGTGTAAATGAAACATCATTAATGCTAATATAAAGTAATTTAGTTCAACATTTACACGCCAGATGTCACAACGGAAATACTCACAGCAAGAAACAGATTCAGTCTGTTGCTAAACGAGTCTGTTTATTGAACATTAGACTCGTTTTTGTTAGTGTCAGTCAGTGTTTTGGTTGATTTGTAAATAATTATATCGAAACAGAAATGATATGAAAATGATAATCAAATTTCAGAAATCTATCAAGTTTTTAACTATACAAATTTTACGTCATCGTTTTGCCATCTTTACTATACTTTTTATTATGATATTTGTAATAATTATTCCGAAGTATCGAAACTACAGAGAAATACTTCGCATTAATAAAGGTAAATTTCTAATTTATAATATTTTTTATAAAATTTAGCTAATTTAGCAATATATGTTTATATATATATATTTCAAGTTTTACTAGAGCGCTTTATGCGCTTTTCGTATATTAAACAATTTATAAGATAATATTAAATTTCGTTCAACAAAATTAAAGTTGTCAGTTAATTTCATGTAAATGAAGCGCTTGAAGGGTTTTTTTTTGATAATCAATGTTCTTTCACGAATTAAAGTTTCTGGTTCTGGTTTTAAAACAAATACAGTGTTTAAAACCAAGTCTATAACAAAATATACTGTAGTCTTAAACAGTATTTGTTTTAAACAGTAACAGGATGAAACGATTCTAATCAGATATTAAATCTCAAATAGGTGCAGAATTATATAACGCATTTTTCTTGTATGAAATTAAATAATATTCGTTAAATTTATAGTAAAATTAAAAATTAATTAGGAGGATTATATGGATTTAACAGATAAATATCTGTAGGTTATTTTTATACAAAAAAATTAATTAAATACAGTAGTTTTTACAGTTGGAAATCAATTTTATATTATAAATCTCATGAACTTTGGCTTTTAAAAAGTGAAATAAATTCAAAGAATGTTCATTGTGTAGAACGCAAAAATAAAAATGATTCCGAGTATTGTGTTTTGAGATAAGCTTAGAGAAAATTATTATAAAACTCATTCTATTGAAGACGTAATGTGTATGAAAAAACGCTAGAAATTAAAAAGATAAGCGATGAGACTCGAATCAGTTAATCAGTTTTCTGATACAACAGCATATTGAGTAAAGAATTATAATACAGTTAAAATTTGACAGATTTCTAATAGGCATAATAAATATGATGAATAATGATATACTGTAAATCCATAAATTTTACTAAACTATATGATCTATCTACTACTTGTATCTCCCATTAAAACAATACCTAAACGATAAAAATGTAAAAAATAATTTTTCTTTAAATTTTTGCTTCAACTAATGAAATCTAAGTGATAAAGTTTCCTTCAGATTGAAAGAATAAATATTTTGTTCTGCATTAAAATATTATTCGTTTTTTTATCTTTATATGGTATATTATCACTTATTACTAAAGTGTTGTGCATCTTAATTTATTTGTAAAATGAATTCCGAATAATTTTTATCTTTACAACATTTTAAATTAAATAGATGATCGATGGAAAGTGAATTAAACAGGTAAAACGAACTTTGACTTAAACACATACAATACAATACAGTACTAGTGCACGTTAAGAAATCACGCAAACAAACAAAATGCAGTAGTTTATCAACATAAAATATTTTGTAAAATCAATTTTACTCGGAAATAAGAAAAAAAATTAAGTGTAATTTTTCCTAGCTTATGTTTGTTTTCGTAATATTCATATATTTTAAATATTTAATTAAACTATTATTAACAATTTCATTTTATTTATTATATGCAAATTGACTTTTATGAACTTAATAACTGTAATAAAAGATTTAGAATTTTTTACTATATATTTAGTAGTAACTGAGAAAGATTTAGAATTATACTACTGTACATTTAGTAGTAGTAAGAAAATAATGATTAAAATGGCAGTTTATACGAGTTTAACGGTTGTTATAGCACATCATTTCTAAGTTATAAAATTTAATAAATGAAATTTATAGAGGATTATACTTAATTTTAATGAATATGAAACTTTTAATATTAATATAACAACACATTACTCGGACATGAATCAATTACATAACAGTTGATTTAGTCAGAGAAGCGTCTGCTCTACGTGTTATTCATTCTTGAGGATAATGAATCATATTCACTCATAAATTAAATGACTAAGTGTGCAAAACTAAAACTCTCAGTTTCACTACCTATTAAATCTTTTAACATGACTTCTTTATAACTTATATATTTTTTATGTCTTTGAACTTTATCAAAACAGATTCATCAAGCAGGTTGTATTCTATTTGTTTTTGATTCTATAATATCAAAATTTTCTGAAAAAACTTTCAATATTGTTTTTAATAAAAGAATTCTGAATAAAATCTATTATTAATATCTTATTGGAAAAAGTTAAAAAAAAAAAAAACAATGACTTCATTCGTTAGTTAGAAATGCAGATCGAGTTCGAAAATTTTAAATGCAGATTAAATGCACATAATTAATCTCTTCTGCCATTTTAAAAGCGCTAATGATGTTATTTAAACTGTCTCCTATTTTTTTTTTAGCAATTTTGATCATAATTATCAAAAATATCCCATCGATTGAACCTATAACTTGAATTCTTAAAGTTAGATCTGTGATTGTGTACTTTCCTATAATTTTTATAAATTAATCAAACTTTGATCCAATTTACACAATATTGTTGGTCTATAAAAAATTTAATTGCTTCGATTGAAGTTATATTGAATCCGAGGAAAATTCAATTGATCGACTAATTCAGAATTTTAATCCACTTTTAGAATAAAATTTTCATTTAATTCTAAAAGTACGTTACACAAATTAATTTATAAATTAAATATATTTATAATTGATTTTTTAACTTAAAGCATGTTTTTGTGTAATTAAATAATTAAATATCAAATTTAATTATGATTAGAAATTAAAATAAACTAGTATAAAATTTATAAAATTTATAAAATCGATTCTTTATTTTAGTGTTTATAATATACTGTATTAGTCAAATTATAAATATTAGAGTCAGATATTTATTCGAGTTTACATAATTAAAAATATACTTTGGTCCTGTTCTATCTAGATACAATAATTATACATTCATATGCAACGAAACTCATTGCTGTTCCGACGACAGCATCATGATAGAGCTACAAAATAAAGCAAAATATGAATGAACTCATTATATTAGGAGGGCAAACCATATTTCGCAGGTTTATTCTATATTTAGTCTATCACTTGTTGAGTAAATGTACTATATTATTTTACTGGAACAGATAAAACTAGCAGTGATGAAAAAAAAAAAAAAATGAAATTTTCTAAAAATAATACATAAATTTTTAAATCCAAAAATATTGTTTTAAAATATTTTTAAACTTATAGATAAAAAGCAATATAAAATGAAAAAATTACAACTATAAACTAAATATAAAATAAAGTTACACAAATTCTATCTATACAGCAAATGATTGAGGGATAGATTAAAAAAAAAAAATGAATATTTTTAAATGTCTTTTAAAAATATTTAAAATAATCGAAACGAGAAAACCGATTAGGTTTTTGCCAAATTTTGTGGATCCCATCAAAATATACTTTTCTGTATTTTACACTTGTCGAAATACATCAGTGAACTTACATAAGCACCGTTTTCTGCTAAATCGTTTTTCATATCATAAGATTTTTTTTTTAGTATTCAGTTATTAAAAAAATAAATAAATTATGATCTATAAATAAATAAATAGACCATTTATTTATTTATAGACCGTTTTAATTTTTTATCATTCCACATTGCACTTATACAATATATAAATAACTCTACCTGTTTTAGAAATAGCTTTAAAGAAAGAAATTTGAAAAATTTTAGATCGTTTTAAGGAATACAAATTACACAGCAGCCAACCGGATTATCAGGTACAAAATAATTGCTAATTTTGTTTAAAAAATTTTTTTCATCTTCAAATCAATCACTTTCAAATATGACATTTAATTAATAATAACATACATATGTAAGTTATTATTGAAGGAATTGTATTTCTTAAATATTATATTTTTATGTCTTTATTCTAGCGAAAATTTTAGTTTAATATTGCTTTTAAATTATTCCCAAATTTAAAACTTTTAGTAATGAAAAAATTTTCGTAACATTAAAAATTTTGATCGATAAAAATAATTGATTATCGAGTATTTGGCTGACACACATTTACATGTTTTTCAGTGCTTGTTTAAATAGCTAAAATTTAATTATTTTAGAATTTTATATGATTCTTAATTGTATGAACGAAGTAAAGAAGCAAAAATCGAAGAATTCGTTTGATTGTTAATTCGGTGTTTTCACCCATCGTCAAGTCGATTTTTCATATAAAAACTATCTCATATTAAAGAAACATAATAAATAAGAATAGAAATAAAAATAGTTCTTAAATTCTACATATGTATCAAAACCGAAAAAAATTAAACTAATTGTTGCTGTTTAACTTGAAATTTAAGCAATTATAATAATAAAGAAAGGGAAACATAATTAGAAATGAGGAAATGGCATTATTATCTAAAAATTTGTTTTTAAAATAACTCTGAAATAATTATTCGCTGACAAATTTTCATTTTCTGTATTTAAAAATAAATTTAGATCATTCAATGCTAATCTTCATCTACGATGTTTATGTGGCACCAGAATGATTGAAATGCCATAGTTCGTTTCATGTTTGCCCTTGAGACTATATACAGTGAGTGTAAAAAGTATTCATACAACAATGATTTTCACACACAAACTGGCGTTTGAATATGTTAATGGC
>WUQG02420611.1:0-15231 GCA_011317285.2 Androctonus mauritanicus | reverse complement strand
CACACGTCCTCCTGCCACTAGGATATAGATTGTCTTTGCAGAATGGTTGCCTGACAGGGTATGTTGCTTCTATTATCTAGCACGTCTATCTGTTTCTCTCCCCATCCCCCAAAACAGGCTCAGGAATCTGTTTAAGACAAAGAGGAATCGAGACCACCTCGCCATCTCGGGGGGAAGACTAACTGGTGTCCGTTAACTCAGTGAGGATGGTGCTAAGACACGTGCACCACAGATAAACTGATGTGGAGATAGAAAACCAGAAATGGAAGTTGGGTCAATTAGGATCATCTTGGAAATTCACCAACATTCTCATTACCTGTAAACTTCTGACTGTTCTTAGACTAGAAAATTCTCATTTCTTTTCTCCTAACTAAAGAATAAATTTAAGAGTTGATGAATCATTAAAAATGATGGAAATTCATTTAATATTCAGAAATCATTCCCATTAATATTCGTTACGTTCTAATAATGAGTCTTTATTATCCAAGAGATTCAGTTTATATATGTTACGTGATTAATAGTGATATTCGTGTCACAAATGATCAATGAAACTTGAATCCGAAAGATCAAGATCCATAATTGAATAATCCAGTTAATATATGACGATAGAAACGATTCAGTTTTGCAAAACTAAGTTGATAAATTTAACGGACCTAGATATTATAAAAATTATTTTTACAAATATTCCTGGATAAAAATCCTTGAGCATAGAATAATTCGATATAATTAATTTTTCAAATATTAATATGATAGTCTACGATAATTTGCGATAAAGTTTACAATAATCTATAACGGGTGTTCGTCACCTGTTAGATTTTTTTAAGGATGCGTGCCAAAATTTTCGTAAAAACTATTATTCGCCTGCCGATCCGAATATTAATTTAATTAAAAACAATATATCAGCTCCAAGTTTTGCATCCCCCAAAAATTTGCCATAGATTCACCATCCCTATAAAAATTAAAAATACAAAATTTGACAAAATGCGATTTCTATTTTGTTTTCGAAAGATCGTCTGATTCTTAAACCATTTATAATGTTCAAAATGTGTTCGAATTATTCAACATTGGAAGTATTTTTTTCATAAATAAAATTTGAACTCCTGTAAAAACGAGTGTAATTTTATCATCATATACGCAATATTACTATCCTACGAATTTTTTTTATTCTATATACAGTTGCATACAAGAATTTTCAATAACATAAGGATTACTGTCATCATAATATAAATTTTATATTTCATGATGATTTAACAAAAATCAGTCTTCGTCGAAAATGATAACTTAGGTACTAAATTCAAAATTGAAGTGAAATTTCAAAAGAATTCTTAAAAATATAAGGTGTACAATATAAAGTTAACTAATTGTGGATAGATATTAGTTTTGGATTAGTCAATTTGCAACTATTGCTGTTGTTATCGAAAGATGGAATTTCTGGTAGTAATTTTTATATATAGACTCGTCTATCAATTAGACTCTTATGTTGAGGATTTTATTTAAACCTCAGATTTTGAAAATTCTAAATAGAAAATTGTGACATTATTTAAAAGTTCATTATTAATGCCTCGATAATAATGTGATTTTGATATTTTTCTAAACCAAGCTATAAAAATATTCTTTAAAAAAAAAAATTGTCACTATGTAGTCTAAAGAGTACAAAGTGACTGACCGGATACTTTTCAAGAGCCATGTGAGGGCCAACAGAATGGAGATGATTTAATTTCAAAACAGAATCATTTCACTCCATTGCTAAATGCTGATCCTCAACTTGAATATTTTTAATTTCCAATTAGAGGTTAAGTGGATTCTTTAATATTGCCAATTTTTTTCTAGTCATCTGTTCTGTAAATATTGAATCAATAATCTGTTTAATGCTAAACGAAGGCAAACAAATTCTCTCTCTCTCTCTCTGGAGTTTTTGGAAAAAAAAGAGAGGCTGATGATCAAGTAACATAAGAAGATTACGAGAGGCGAATTTTTATACGAAAATGGCTGACTCGATGAAAATATGGATTCAATATTATAATCTTAAGTACAATTTAAAATGTAAACATTTTTCGAATAGTTCAGATCGAAGGAGTTTATTTGCTTGAAGCATAAATGGCAATGCCAGTTACTTTCTATTAACCACTGGTACTAATCATTTTATACCTTGATATACTTTAATCAATATCTGAATTGATGATGATTATCCCGATGTGGATGCTAATACAACATTTTGTTTTTTAAAATGAATTCAAAAACTCAAGCTCCAATTGATTTTGCAATTCTTAGTGAAAATATGTCGAAAAAAATTTTCTGATAATTAACTGATAAGCGATTAGTACTTTGCATATAATGGCCGATCATACGTAACATAATGTAAAAAATTAAATAATTTAGATTTTTTCATAAGGAAAACGGACTAAGAATTATTACTTACAAAATATCTATACGGGAGAAAAATATTACTTAGAAACATTTAGAAATCTTAATTTATCCTTAGATATATTCAGAACTTTTTATGTAAACATTTAATCATTTAATAAATCCGAACATTGTAAAAATAATTCGTGCATATATTTTAAGGAAACCATGTTAATATACCGTTTTTATTTTATGTATAATTTTTTAAATCAAGTATTTTATATAGATCTAATAATTTATGATATAGAGAGTTTGTGGTGAAAATTTTTTGTATAATAGCTCGAGTTATGTAAGGCTTAGAGTTATAAATGTTAATATAGAAAATTACTTTTTAGAAAAATTGATGGAATTATATACAAAATAGTTTATTTTTTTTATTAAGTAACTATTCTCAAATAGAAATTTATGTAAACTGCTATTCTGTCAATTCTTCTTGTATTTGTGACGTCACTTTTAATTATCTTTTCCGGTCTTAATCATTTTTCTTAGAATCTCATTTTGGTTGTTTATATTTTACTCATTACACTTGTCGAATGTCACTGGCTAAATGAAGTTCATAATTTTAAAGCAGAAAGCTCGCTCACCCAAAGGCGATTCGGTCAGAGAGAACTCATCCCGGATTATTCACCCCGGGAATATTACTAATAGTGGGATACGGGGTGAATAATCTTGTTGTAAATTTTTAGCCCTACGTTATCTCACTGTAATTTTCAGAGTAGTCGATATAGGCTACGCTGGAAACTCGATCTAATCACATTATATTAATAGATCTGGCGATGTTTCTAACTGCTACCTTTAGGAATATTGTTTATTGAATTTTACAAGGCAGGCAGAATGACTGGTATAATTTAATACCATATATCATTTTCGCCGATTGATAAATAATTGTGGCACCCTATCGTCCAGAATGACACCATTAAAAATGTTGGCCATCATTGATTTACTACAATAATAATCCATCCAGGCCTGCTGCAGGTTTTTTTACCGTAAAAATTTTGCCTTTTCTACAGCTTTTCATCGTTATACCGTAAACTACATTCAGCAGTATAATTTCATTTTCACTGAAGATTCACCACAAAATTTAAATAATTTGCTCAAAGCATTTGGAATTTTTTTATAAAGTTTTATTATAATTTTTTATAGTTTTTATTAATTTACGCATTTTTCCGCATAATGTAATCTTTTCACTAAATAATAAGAACCAAAAACTCTTCAACATATTTATTTTTGTTTGTTTGATACTCTCTCTAATATATTACATTACCTAGGTTATTTGTATTTTTTCACCATCTCGAATAAATTTATGGTAAATGTACAATGTGTCGCCGAAAATAATACCATCATTATCGTTTTGAGAAATGTTGTTATTAATATAAATTATAATTTCCCGGAACCAACGGATCCAATTGATATCATTCATTTTTATTTATAATAAATAACATATTGCACAGTTGGAGATATAATGTATGTTGCCACTGAAAGGGAGAAAACTTCCTACTTCGAAACACTGCTGTAAAAACCATGAAAAAAGGCGAATTTATTCCTAAAATTCATTTCGACGCTTATAAAATCGGATGATTCCAATCATCGATGTAGATAAATACTAATATATATATTTTTTCCTTAATTTGAACAATTAATGCAACCTTAAGTACCAGCCAAAGCGTGCCTAATTATTTATATGAAAATAAAAGTTATTAAAGAAACATAATGTCAAATTTAAAAGAATTTTAGTTCGCATATAAATTGCCAGATAATGATGATGCATTAAGAATTTGCAGATTATCAGAAAAATTATGATATATACAAATTGATTCTATGATATTTTTAAATTTTGAGGTATATAGTTTGTTTATTGTGTGCTAAAAGTAATTTTTATAATAATGAAATGATAAATTTATAACAAATGCAGTTTATAAAATTTAATGACTAATTGAAAGAAGAAAAATTGAGAATAGCTGAAACACTTTCGGTTAGCTTCAAGTAATTTAGTAGAATTTATATAATTTTTTTTTTGTTTGATACCATTCTTATTGTAGTTTGTTGTTTATATATAAACAGGTGTATTTTTATACATCTAGTCCTATCAGTAATACAGGCGACGAAATTCTCTTATCGTTCTTATATAATTATCATTTTTCAAATTGGTTATAAAAATTTATATCATTCTTGGTAGGCCTATACCAGATTTTTCATGCGAAACATTTTATAGCACTGTACTCTTTTTTAATTATTTTTAATTAAAAAAAAATTTTCTAGTAGCCTATAGTAATAATTATCTTCTTAACACTAATTATAAACTGCTATTCAAAATAATCTGCGATATCCAAATTTTGATAATAGAAGACTGTTTTGATATATTAATAAAAAAAAAAAAAAAAAAAAAAAAAAAAAAAAAAAAAAAAAACATACTTTTCAAACTAATTTTCAAGTTTTAAACTTTTGCAATTTATAATTTTTTTTGTTTGTGTTGCGCTTTAACTAGATAGGCATAATTTAATATTTTTCGATAACTTTCTATACTCGTAATTAATTATCGCAACCTTGAAACCAGACTGTCTTAAATTCTTTCGAGTTTATAAGTCTGATGGTACGTCTCCGCACGACTTGTACCAATAAAAGTAATATATGGCAAAAATTAAAGCTTATAAATCTATATAACCTTTACAGTGATTAGGTAGACATCCGGCATATACATTAGGAAATGTTCTCACACAGTGAGGTGTCTGACGTCAACCATAGCGTCCAACGAGATCAAAGAAAGAATTTCAGTCAAAGAGACACAATGAAGTTGGTTGCAGCTGACAGTTTTTCTTATTCTTTTTCAGAAGAACCTCGCTTGTAATGATGACTGTAGTCCCGCTGCTACCAATCTACGGGTTACGATACAATCAAAACGTAAAAAATCCATCTCTCTTTATTTTTTCGTGTCCGTAGTCTTGCTCGCCCTAGGATGTCGTTTGCACATACACTTAATGATCTCATTTAATTGATAACTGTGTGTCCGAGCCAACAAATGATCCTTCGCCATCTCGATGGCAATACTATATCTATTATGCCACTGATTGAAAAATTTCTTTGATAAAAAGTAGATTCCTGCCTACAAATTAAGCTATTCACAGTAGACTATAAATTTAAATATATATAGTAACTTAGAAGAAGTCTGTAGTTTCTAGACTAGAGTTAATAAGGAAATTTCTTTCCAAGGTTTTTATTTTAATGCATTGTAAATAAGGAATATTAGCGTTAAAATTCTCGTTTACGTGCAATGCCTTTCCAGTCGTAGTTGTATTAAAATTGGTACTTTTGAATAGTCTATAGATTGAAAATATTTGAGGCCTTGTAAGCGGTAAAATCTCTCGCCTGTACCATAATAGCGTTGGTGTTGGTATCAGTATCAATAACAAAACTAAACCAAATTTTCCTGTCAGCACTACATTCCAGAGCTGTCACGGAAGGTTGGGACAAGTGTTACAGTCCCTAAAAGCTCGGGGGCAAGCAAGAAAAATGAGAAAACCGTAGGTTGTCTGTTCTAGCGAGCCGCAGGGTTTAAATTTGCCCCATTGTCCAACTGTCAATGTGGGGACAGTCCTCGTATTCTGTGTCCCAATATTTCTATCGACCCCAAACACTGAAATATGCCGACTCTCACTCGTAGTAGTTCGTTACAGTATGGCCCGAGTCAAAGGTCACATACTTCATCTCCTAGTCCTGTAACTTTGTACTTGGACAGAAAATAATTAAATCCGCAGCAAATCTTTACTTACATCTACACTTATTCCCTCTAAATTACGTAAAGCTAAATCCAAGTCTAAAATATGTTTCCTTTTTAATCGCCTTGATAAATAAAAGTTCAATTCAGTTTTTAATCCGTACATTCCTTTTTTCTCCCCCCTTTATTTTTTCTAATCTTTCGCGTAACAAAGATTAAATGACAGAAATAATTAAAATCGCTAATTTAATTATATAAAGAATTATCCATTGGGTGGCAAACTGATGTGATTCTGATAAGATATCTGAAAAAATATGAAAATGTCCGATACCATAATAAAATGATAAGTTTCTTTTGTGCGTGACATGAAGCTAAATAACAATCAATTAGCATCTCCCGTGATGATAATTGTACTGGGTTATTATTCGAATTGATGGTGGTTGTTCGTGTAATTCACTTAGGCCGTACTCAGACTGATCACTTCATTGATGTGGTCAGTCATTCATCGATAGTCTACTTAACTCGGAACATAGGCCGGTGTGGCAAATCTAGTCTACTAACAGCTTATTACCGCTGTATCTCAACACTCCCTTTAGTATTACGACTCAAGAATCGCTTGACTGGTAGGAAATTTATTTTCGTTGTAATACATCATAGAAATCGTACAAATAAAGGCGAATAGAATTTTGTTTTTTTGTTTGTTTGTTTAGATAGGTTAAAGATATACATCGGAGCTAAGAGTTTGACTAAATTGTTTTTAGATAAAATCTTTTCTGAACTTTTAAATACTGTAGTACTTATTAGGTGATACAATATACGTGTATAAGGTCTTAAGTAGACGTGGCGCCATCTAATGGCGTATGGCTAAATGTTCGGGCTGAAGTTAAGTTAGTGGAAGTTTGATAAACAAGTGTTACTATAATACCGAAAAAGTTTCCAGTACATTCTATCTCATTTTCGAAAGTTTTTTATTTCATCATAGAGAATTGCTAAGCCGGTTATTTTTTCATAATGAGTTGGCCAATTTAACAGTTATCTTTTACAAAATCTCTTTTATTTTTCATAGAATTGGACATACAATATGTCTATCAATCCCCCGCTGAAGAAATAAGTAATGAAAGACTACACAATACACGCAACTAACCCCCGTGTAGTTGGACGGCGCCATGATGCTTTTAATCCGATTGGCGGATCTCGCCAGGGACAACAACCATATCGAGTCTAATATTACTGTCACGCGTGACGCAACATAGTTCTTTAATGTGATAATGATTTCGAAAGAAACTTTCCGTTTTTCTTTTTTTTTTTTTGTTTTGAAATAATCCTGAAACTGATATTTGTTACCATAAACATTGAAAATTTATCTTTATATTTTTTTCTTATCAAAAATTTGATGAAAATATATTGAGCCATTCGAGTTTCACTTGGTAATTTCTTAAATGATAATTGATCCGTATGATATTCGTTTCATTTAAAACCCGATTAATTAATTAATAATTTTTTTGTCCTTCAAGTAAACATTGAATTTTAAAAAATGTCGAAAGCGACTTAATAAATAAATAGCGTAGTAAAGAATTTCTTATAAAGAGCGCTATACGAATTTATATTTTCCTGACTGGTAATTTTCGTTGGTATATCTTAAAATAAAAAAAACTTGGTGGCGAAAATTTCATTTGAAATATTTCTTTTGTTATTACGTAGCCTATAACTACAATAGTTTTCCTTATACTTTCGGTAAATCATTTATTTATTTTTATTAATGTTTGATAAAATATTTATCAGTGGATGGATATAAATTGACATTACAAAAAAATAAGGATATTTTTAGAATTGTATAGCTAAGAGTTTCCATTAAAAATATATTTCCGATTGAATGATGCCGAGATTTTGGTGCCAAATGATTAGTGAAATGTTTTAATATAGCGTGTAATATGGATAGTTAGCCTATAACAACAGTATTCTTATCATAAACATTATAGTGTATGCCGCGAGTAATACCGATATTATATATGTAATATATAAATTTGACAAAAATTATTTTTGCCGTATAAAATTAACAATAAATTATAAAATCGATAACGAATGCAATTTCAGAAATTAAAACATAATATTTATAGATCAGACACTAAATAAATAAATCATGCAATTTTTGGAAAAATCGTCTAATAATGATTTTCAAGATCTTATTCAATAACCCAATTTAAATTTAGCCATCTAGTGTGATCTGCCAGTAATTATTCGCAAAAGTATTTTACTAGTTACAAAATGCGTCTTATAAAAATATAAATACTTCACCTGATAAAAAGTATAAATCGATTAATCAGTGGTAATTTTGGCCATCGTGGTTTCAGAATAATGGTACAGTGAAAAGTTTGTTGTATAGGTGTGGTTACTGAAATTTATAAGATCACTTATAAAAAGCCATAATAGTATCTATTTGAAGGCAACTGATAGAAGAACTGTATACATAAGAACACTGAAGCGATTAAATTTTAAAAATAGGATCAATTACAAATTTCTGTATTATAATAGTGTAATGGAATTTGAAGCTGTTAATCATTATGGTGGAAGGGAGCGAAGTGAAAAAGCAGTTTCTGATCAATTTTATTGCATTTGTCCATTTTACAGGAGTATAATTACGAACCATCTGAACTCTACTTAGAATTTTCTTAGAACCAGCTGTTGGACCTGGTGTTAATCATTAAGGTCCTATGCCAGTTGTTCCAGGACAGGAAGTATCTGAGAAAAATTCCGTGTTAGCAGCAAATTGCGTTATTTAGTTCTAAAAAGTTTGTGAAGGAAAATTAGCTTTGTGATATTTTTCTGATATGTTTTGATTTGGAAAAAAAAAAAAAATCATAAAAGTAGAGAATGAATCTTAATTTTTATAAATTTACTTTTTTAATTCAAAAAGTAGTTAGATAAATTTAAGATAGGCGAACTTTTTACAACTAATAACTTTCGATTTCTTAAGATAGTCTTAAATTTTTCTAATAATTTAATTATCTTGGTGTCAGATTAAATTTAAACTATTGATTTAATTTAAAACTTTAACGATTTATATTTACGATTTTGTCTTAAAAGCGGCGCAAACTTAGATTTATTGTCCCTCTTCATACAGCTGTATTTATATAATAATAATTTAAACTACTAATACTTTTGGGAAGATGGACGTAATAGGATGGCGTTGTGTGTCATATCGATTAATAGGGTGGCTCAACTTTTATAAAAATTAAATCTATAAAATAGGATTGAAAATACGCATATCTAAAATCTTCTAATTATATCATGTATAAAAAGAAATATATATATATATATATAAGTGAAAAAGAGTTTTCTTGTTAGGAGTTTAATGTTCTGTTTCGGTTTCTTATTTTATAATGGGTTGGCGAAAAAACATTCAGCTAATCAACAATTTTTTTCTGTTTTACTCTAATATTCTTCGAATAAAGAAGAAACTGATCAGCTGTTCAAATTGATCTGTTAGAAAAACTTAACAGACTGTGTTTCTTCTTAAATCAATCAATATATTATTAATTATTTAGGTGAATTTTTGGAAGAAATTATTTTTATTTTTGAATTTTGAAGGTTTTCAAAGGATTTAATCAGGAATTTAGTTATATATCTTTCGTAATCGTGTTAATCGTAATAACTAATCCATTTATTCTCCTTTTGATAATCTAGATAGATATCAGTCAGCCGATTCTTTTCTATGATTGCTATTCTAAAAATAACTCGGCACTTGTATTAACCTCTAATAGTATTTCTTTGGATGCTAAAAGGATTATTAACCCTCCAGACTAAATTAATTACCAGGAAAGTATATCAATCTCCTTTGGGTAAATGGATTATTCTCTAAATTATACAGCTATATTTAAATATTGTAGGTTTCGATTAGTGTTTCGCATTTTGGCCATCGACTTACCGTAGATGGTACCGAGTTTAATCATTGATACAAAACTCTCTTCAATGATCGATCCTTTACATCGTCGCGAAGAACTTGTAGATTCATTTTGATTATTTACCATATCTATATAGGTTTATATAGATATTATTATAAAAAAAAAAGTGAATCTACAAGTTCTTCGAGACGAGGTAAAGGATTTGATCTACCATTGTAACTGGAAGATAGCGTAGTAGGTGAATACCATTATCCATCTGTATTGATCTAGGATATTAATGTTTGCCATCTGTTAAGAGATTAGATCAATAGAATATGGTATCAGTTCGGTATTATTTTTAGTGTATCTCGTAGCACGAATATTTACTGAACTTGCATAATACGGACTAATTTGGTGTATAAGATTTTATTTAAATTCTCCTTTCAGAAATTTGATATAAAAAAGATAATCTATTTTTATATAATTTTTAATGAAAGAACGATCTTTTATTATAAATTAGGTAAAGAAAATTTATTTTTAATTATATAATCCATCTGGCAGATTATCCGTAAATTATCTGAATAAGGATAAATTGCTATGCTAATATGGGAATAACATTGTGCATTTTCAGTTATTTTTTAAAAGTTTTAAAGCGAAAGACGAATTTTTCCATTGTTTTGGTTTTAATTGCAGATAATTAAACGAGCCGTTTCGTCACAAATATGCGTATTAATTGGGAAACGAATTTTCATTAGTCATAAATATCACAGCGTACAAAGTGACCGAGCAAAAAAATAAATCAGTATTTACATAATTATGGAGGAGCAAAAAATAGGTATACGGTTAATAGAGAGTTTGCTGAGGAATGGAGATAGCATTTGGATGCAAGATTTACAGGTACAATATAGTCTCTTATTATTTACTCTTACAGTTCCCGTCTGGGATACATCACTCCTCTCGATGATTGGCAGTAGCCCCCTACCGAGGAACCCCGCCCACACTGCACGTGCCATCCGGTACCACGCCGTCGCCTCATTGGACCAGAACACAGCGTGGCATCCCGTTCTTCATATTGGACCAATAAGGAGGAGGCAGTCTCAGCCAGTGGCTGGCTAGCGCACCAGGTGAGCCGGCCAGTCGACTCTCAGCTAGACGAATGGGGAGCATTCGGTGAGGACGTCCGTACGCCTTGCTCCGCTGGCATGACGCAGACTTTAAGTAGTGCGATTATGGAACATGGGTTTAGTAAACGTACTCAACTACGTCTGGTAGAAATACCAGGAGGCCACGGTCACCCGGCTCTAGGTCCCAGCCAGGGGTTCCCCTTCAACACGCCGGCAGTCCACCACCGCGGGGGTCAAGAACACCATCAGTCGTCGGACATGTTGAACCCCTTCATGGACTCCAGCGCCCACATGGGTGCCATCAAGCTAAGTCCTTCGCACGCCATGGCCGGCGAGGCTGCCGCTGTGGCAGCTGCGGCGGCACATTCGCAGACTAACCACCAATTCGGGGGACAACCACCCAACGGCTACGGGGTTCCTCACTCCCACGTGAGCCATCATGGCCATGTGGGTGGTTACGCCGCTCGAGATTTTCTCATCCGTCGAGATCATATGCCTTCGCTTTCTAGCACCTTGGCAACGCACGACTCGCTGACGACAAATAGTCCGGCTCATCATGGCATGTTTGTGTCATCGTCTCATCACACGCCCGACATATTTTCGGGTCTGGACCATCCTCATCATACAGGACATGTCAACGGACAGGTTCGACTGTCACTTGGAACTGATATGTACGGCAGGCCCGACACCTTTAATCAAATGGCAGCTCCACGCTCCGACCATCACTTGACCGGCACTTACGGTGCTGTCAACGTGGGACACGTCCCACATCATCACAGTCCCGGAGCCTTCTTTCGTTACATGAGGCAGCCCATTAAGCAGGAAATGACATGTTTGTGGGTGGATCAAGAGCAAGCCAGTCCCAAGAAATCGTGCGGCAAAACGTTCAACTCCATGCACGAAATTGTCACTCACATCACTGTAGAACATGTCGGTGGACCCGAGTGTACTAACCACGCTTGTTTCTGGCAGGATTGCATTAGGAACGGTAGGCCTTTCAAAGCGAAGTACAAACTGGTAAATCACATTCGAGTACACACTGGAGAAAAACCGTTCCCTTGCCCTTTTCCAGGCTGTGGAAAAGTGTTCGCTAGAAGCGAAAACCTCAAAATCCATAAAAGGACACATACAGGTAAGTCCAAGTTTTCATTTAGGTCATAATCCCGCTTTTTATAATCTTATAGTACTTTAGAATTATGGCTTTATAATGTAAGTACCCAGGGGTAGTAAACTAAGAAAACATTGGCCTTTCCACCCGGAGAGAAAAAGATAAAAACTTGGGCCTGGCGATTATATCCTGTGTCATATTTAGTAAAACGGTAGAATGTTGTAAAGCAGTGCAGGTGGTGTGGGGAATGATTTATCTGATTGTGTGGTTTAACAACGCAATCGGACTTGTAGAACAAACCCTGTTTGTGGCCTGGGAAACCATTAAAAGCAGATTACGGCCTCTAGGGAGCTGTCAGGTAGATAGGGCCACCCAATGATGGTTGTTATTAGACCAGTCCTCGGGGATCGAGAGCAGTTTGTCATTTGATACATGGGTCAGGTGTGGTGACTTTTCGCCCCTACTACCAAGGGTCAAGAAACTGACAACTCCACTACGTCGCTTATCTTGTTAGAGAAATTATGCAACCACACAGATTAAGATCCTGGTCTTAAGAGCTTTTCTTCAATATCCGTTGCAGTTTGTTCCCCCTTTTTTTTATCAATATTTATAAAATCCACTAATATCGATATTTTGAGTAGACAATTTGATGTATTTTTTTAATTAACTAACTCACTCCACATTTTCCGTTAAGTACATTTATCCAAACTATAAATACTGTACAGTATTTACTTTCATCTACCAGTAACTTTTGGTTTGGAAAATACATTAAAGAATATTTTAATCGAATGTACTCATTAGTGGGTTATATGAAGAAGAAAAAAATTTTCCAACTTTCTAAAATTTTGGAGTGCGCAGTTGTTTCGCTGCAGTTCCAGTTTTTTGTTTTCAAACATTAAAAAATAAATAGTTAACTTGTTGTGAAGTTAGATAATACTTCTAATATTTGAGATTTCTTCCTGGAAGAGAGAATTTATGAGCAGTTATCTCGTGATAAAATGATGGCCTTAGTTTTCTTATTCGATGCTAAACATATAAATAATCCTCTTTCTCGGCCTAAAATGGAAGCAGCCAAGGAATGCGCTACATCTCTAAAATTAGGATTTACCTCGGCACCAATATTGATACTTATTTCTCGTTGTTTTCTGTCAGGGAAAACTATAATCGGATTGATTTTTAAACGGCCTATTAGTTATAATTCATTTCGATGTATCCGATAAGAAAAGGGATGGTAATTACCCGTTTTAATGATGATGATGTGGTGTGTACAAACTAAATCCATGTATCGCCTGTCTATCGGGTGAGATTAAATCAGACCGATAAGATCAGCAATACTCCCAGTAAATTGAACAGTTAAGATTTCCATTAAATGAAGTCATTGCTGCCATATCAACTGTGAGAGCTTATTTTAGTACCTCGTCATCTTTATTGAATAAATATTACAAAAACTGAGATAGTATTTTTAAAAATCGATTTAAAATGTCTAATTTATAACAGTTATTTTTTAGATCATTATGCAAATTTTTGGAATATCATCAAAGTTTGTGTATGAAGTCTCACACAAATTTTTGTTATAATATTTTCTGATACTGTCATGTTTGTCCTCCTCTTTTTTTAAATCCTTCTGCTGTTTAACATCTGAATGGGCAGTAATTGTATTCAATTTATTAATATATACAATATTGCTGATACTAGGTCCAAACGCATGGTGGCTGCACACATCTACAATTCTAACATAAAACATAAGTATCGTGGAGTTATTTATTTCAGCCAATATCATTTTTTTCAGTTAGATCATGGCATCTGTTAATTGTGGCTATTTTTCTTCTGCCTATAGGGATGGACTATCGATACATTTAATAGCTTTCGCATCATTTAATTACATTTCCTCTCCATGCAGACAGGGATATTCCACTTCAGATAATCCTATATATCTCCTAACGCTCTGAATTATGAACAGAGAAGTCACGCCAGTAAATCCTCTTTCGTTTAAGAGCGTAAACTCGATCAAATGAATAGTCCCCTTCAAAATAATAAATTTATTAAAGGGTAATTTATGGTTATTCATCGGAACAGAAGGCGTCTAATTGTATTTCAATCATTTCTGGCTAAAGTTTGTCTAAAAAGTCTTGTATTGTTAGTTTATAAAGTCGATAGGTATAGGAGTAACTGGTGCCGTTCTTAGTAGATGACGTTTTTTACGCCCAGAAAAATTTTTAACGTACTAAATCTCATTAAAGTTGCTCTAATATGTTGTACACCATGCACGGGTCAACAGTAGTTAAGTTCGTACTGCTGAACTGGTTAGAGTGAGGTAGTGGGAGGCCTGGTTCAAGGTCAGTCCGGTCGTAAATAGGAAGCTTTCTAGAACTGTTGAACACTAACAAAAAGCCATTGGGAACAATTTACAAAATTAGCACCGTTGTGGCCGAGTTAACCCCTCAAAAAATGACATATCGTAAATAGTAGAATTTCTTAAAGGAAAAGCCTCTTTCGGATAAAGTATGGCCGAGTAGTTGATGTTATTTTGTTACTTGGCGCCAAGGTTACGCTCTGCAGAGTGGAATTAGTTGTCTTCAGCACCAAGGTCGAATCATTACACGCTAATCAATTACCAGAATGCCATGCTACCAAATATCGGAGCCATACTGTCTGCACTACCAACTTCAATGTCTACAAGTATTTCTGAATGACTGGGCTGAGTAAGTGGAATGTAAAAAGTGGCAGTTACTTCCTGACTTTCTTGTTTTGGCTAATTGTGCACAGGTAACATCCACTACTAAGGACTGCTTAAATTATACACAAATTCTATCAATCCACTGGAAACTAAAGAGTGTTTTTGGCGTAGGAACGAATTTTGTTATGTTATACACCGTAATGTAAACTTTGGTTCGGAGTGGTTTGACCTTAGAGTAGCCTTCAGCTACACTATTCTTAGTCCTTCTGGGTTTTGTACACAAGAAGGGATCTTTGGTTGTGTAAGAACAGGAAATTATTCTTTGC
>WUQG02420600.1:0-15231 GCA_011317285.2 Androctonus mauritanicus | reverse complement strand
CTTTATTTATAATATTTTAGCATGAACCCCTTAGCTCATATTATGGACCCCAAAATACAATTTTTTTCTTATGGATCCCGATTGGGAAATGCTGATTTATATATATAAATATATATTTTTAATTTAAAACTAGATACTCTGCCTCTGCATTCTTCTGTTGCCAATGCCATCAGGAACTGTATCTCCTAGTTCTATGATCTGGTGGGCATGGAGCAGTTTGTCCAGGGATCTCTCCACATACAAAATGTTTCCAAATAGACTATTAGAAATTGTTTTTAATTTTGGCTAATTAATAAAAAATCTGAAAATCCTTGTTAAAAATTAAGAATTAATCTTGAAAAAGGCTGTTTAAATAAAAATCACAGTTCATCATGGCTAAAGATGTTGAAATTATATTGACCGACAAATACAGTATAAAACCATGAAGTTGGTTAATTTTAATTCATCCAGGTGTTAAACTTTTAATTTAAATAGTATTTTATTTTTATTTAAATATTTTTAATGTAAAAATAAATAATTCAAAATTAATAATTAAAATAGGCCTAATAATAAAAGTGCATTTTTAAAAGAAATAAACTGCTAAAAATTACTGCATCATCTGTCAACAAAAGTAAAATTTTGTTTATTTTCATATTTTTGAGCTATTAAAATAAATTTTGGGATTTTTTTTCTTCTTTTAGAGATGATCTAAATGCTATCTCATTGCTGAATTTGAAGTTTATACATCCATTGGACTGATTGGAGAGATGGAAATATGTATTATTCAGTTACTTATTCATGCTATCAAGTGCATATCTAATATAAATATATATATGGTATATATATTAATTAGATATTTTTATTATTTATAATGCTAGGAAAAAAATCAAAATACTATATAAGTAAATACTATAAAAGTTGCATATAATACAGGGGTGTCCAACCTTTTGGCTTTCTTGGGCCACATTTGAAGAAGAAAATTGTCTTGGACCACACATAAAATATACTAATTCTAACAATACTTATTAAGCTAAAAAGTTAATAAATAATGAACAATATATGATATCCACAGTGACAAATAAGCAAAAATGTCATTTGTAATAATCTTTGACTTCTTTTCATTCAAAAATTTTTCGAAATCATTGAGTAAGTCAAGAAGTTTTAATCATTGAAATAAGAAATATTTTATAAAATGGAAATAGGAAATATAGCTACATATTTAAATAATAAAAACTTCATTAACTTTATTATTTTCTTTATATATTTTTAGTGCAAAAATGAAACAAATTTTTTTCTTTATTAGTGGGATATTTCTTGATGTCAGCAAATTTCAAAAAACAATAAGTAAATTAAAATCTCAATGTTTTAAGGAAATTGACGATTTTATGTTGGGTCACATTCATTACTGCAGTGGGCCACGGGTTGAACAGCCCAGATCTAATATATGCATATTTTAAACAGCTATTCTTATTACAATTTTAAAAATTTCAATTAAAGTGTATTTGATAAAATTATAATCTTTTAAAAACCAAAATAATAAATAAGCACAAAATAATTGATCAGATTTATCAACTTTAAAAAATGTAAACATAATTAAATACAGCATTATCTAATGTGGAAAACATTCATTATAAATCTCTTAGATGTTTTAAGTTTTAAGATGAAACAGGTAAAAAAAGTTTCATAAAAAAAAAAAAAAAAAAAACACGTACAAAGTGATTGTGTTTTTCATTTCTTCAGTTTCAGTTCCATTTTACTAATAAAAACAATTATATAGTAGACTCCTTTGTACCTGGTCTTATTTTAACTGACCATATTTTCATTGAGTTATGAGCAAAGATAAAAATGTAAAAGAATATGTCATTCAGAAGGAAAATGTGCTTGAAATTGTGATAAGATATATTGAATGTCAAAATAATTCATCTGTTATTGATATAATTTCTATCAAAAGTTGGCATGATTTCATAATTTTGCTTCAAAAAAATAATTTAAATCATAATGGCAAATGAAAATGGCAATTTTTTATTCAATTATTTACTTAATGTTACTTAGATAAAGTTTATAGGTTATAAATTAAATAAAATATATATATATATATATATATATAACATTTAATTTACAAGTCATAAATGGTATTTTGTGTGTGTTTTTGGATTAATTGGCCATTTGTTTATCCGATCTGAGTAGGCTTACCATATTTTTTTGGGTCCAACCCAGGACATATTTTTGAAATTACTTAAAAGTCTTAAATTTATTTGTATTTGTCTGCCGACAAGACTACACACTGTCCAACCCTTCACCCGACAGTCCGGTCGGAACGTGTATAGGGGCTTTAAGATTTAGCGTTGCTAAGCCTAATAGTTTTTTATTCATATTTTATTTTCTAGAAATATGAGTGCTAAAAAAATTCTAATCTGTCGAACAGGTGTACAGTATTAATATGTATACTGTATTTTTACTGTTAATTTTTTTCTGCATTAATTTTTTTATTTTATTTTAAGTGGCAATATTAAGGAGTTAACAAAGGTCTGTCATAGGGGCAACATAAGTGTCGCCCAGGGCTGATGTTATATTCCGGGCGGCACTTACTTTGCCGCTAGTCATTGCTCGTAACTCGAATTTTAGCTCGCAACTCGAAGCAAGAGACGGCTCGTATCTCGAAACATTCGTAAGTCGAAGTACCACTGTAGGTCTAAAATTAAAAAAATCCTCCCCAGTCACAAAATTCTCAAACTCCGGACATTTTGCAACCCCGGACAGCACTTAAAAACCAGGACTGTCTGGGCAAATCCCGGACGTATGGTAAGCCTAGCAATAATATATTATTAGTCAGAAACATCTTATTAAATACTCAATTATAGTATTTGATAACTGCTCTCAAATTTTAGCATCTAAAATTTGAGAGCAGTCATCAAATAATTTTATTTTAAATTATACTATATATATTTTAATTAATTTGTACCAATATTGGATTTTTCTTATCTGCATTAGTTCATTCGAATCATTCATAAAATGAGTTATGAAATATTAAAATTATGTAAACTTAAAATATTATACTCTATTAGAACTATCAATATGTACTATACTTAAAAGAACATGCAGTATAACATATGTATATACATGAACAGGTATGTTATATTTAATTTACGAATATGTTTATACAATCTGATACACACTATTCTTAAATGATAATATGACAATTTTAAAAATTTTACATAACGTTATTCAAATTTAAATGTTAAGCTAATAACGTCTATTATGGTTTCAACACTATAAAACGAACAGATCGAGAGAGAAAAAAACGCGGAGATACAAGGCGATGATTACATCATTCGTGAGTTATCAAATTATAAAGGATGTATTAAAATGCTATAAAAATAAATTGAAATACAAAAAATTTAATTCAAGAATGTCACTTAAAAAATTGCAAATGCTAATATAATTAATCATTTTGCTATATGTATAATGCTATAAAAATATTACTTTTACAATAAAAAGAAAATAAAATGAAATAAAAATAAATATTTTGCCACTAATTCCTGCACTATGAAATAAAAAAAAATTCCCACTTGAATTTTAATAATTGCCATTTAGATTTAATGCTTACTACTTCAGTAATAGTCTATATTGCTATGCATGATCCACAAAGGATTCAAAACAATCATAACTGGTTCAAAGGCGTTTGTAATGCTATTCACAGCACTAATAATGCCTTAGAAGGTTTCAATAAGATGATTAAGAAATCAATCACCTTATTGAAACCTTCTAAGGCATTAAGAAAACATTTGTAATAGTATCTTGTTTTATAACTTTAATTTTTGAATACATTTAAGCAACAGAATCAACTCTAACAGTAGATTTTTGTACAAATTCCTAGAATTGGACTAACTTGTAAGATAAAAAACATATTAGATGTATATCATCATCAAATACAACTACTTAAACACTTCCTTCAAAAAAAGTTGAAACATTAAATGAAGAGATAAAAGTTGATTCATTTGAAATATTTGATGAATTTAAATTTAATTCATTCAGTAGCTATAATGTAATTTTTTCTAATGATGACAACTGTTTGACTGCACAGTGTGATTGTCCAGCACTTTTTAAAAAATATATCTGTAAACATATGACAGGAATAGCTATTAGGCTGAAAAAAGTTTTTTCACCACATTGAATCAAAAACAAAAAAAAAAAGGAAGGCTTTCAAAAGCAAAGAAAGTCTTATTGATTCAATGATATAAAAATAATGAACAGTATTTATACATGTTTATAAATATTGTTCATTATTTTTATGATGATATGCTTGCTTTTTTATATATTTTTTATTATTCAATATTTTTATAATAATTATTTAAATATAATAACCAATCTAAATAAAAATTATATTCTTTTATATTATGAAAAATTTTTATATACTTGCATTTTTATATATTGTTGATTTATTTCTATACTACAATTAAGTATTGTAAACAATTAAACAAATATGATTTTTTTGTTTCATATCGTGTTTTAATATCCTTTATATTTCATTAAAATAAGCAAAATAATAATTTTTGATGTAATCGCATTATCTATCTAATATAAACTAAAAATAACTCCTTATATGTAATAAGTACATGTAATAAAGAATGAAGCTAGATGTCAACTATTAAATCAAAGTTGTAAGTAATAAACTCAAGGGACAAATAGTATATCCATGTGGCAATTAACAAATTTAAATAACTTATCTTTAACTAATTTAAGTGACAAGTATGAAATCCAAGAGGCAAATATTAAATTAAAGTGATAATTTTTAAAACTAAGTGGAGATATGCAAGTGACAAAAAGAAAATATTTTATAGCAAATAATTTAAACTCTTATTTTATAATTAGAAATACAAAAGTTCTAATTGATTCTATTAATAACTTATGCATAATGTAGTATATATTGTGAATTTGATGCATTTTGAATGCTTCTGTTCAGTTAATTATAAAATTTTTTTATGAATTTTTTTTGATCATACCTATAATTGAGGAAGGGTAGGAAAGATGAATGAAGCCAAAATCATTTTCACAATGAAATACTGAAAAGTTTTCTTGGATCTCTTATAATGCTTTATTGAACTATATTTTGATAAAGAGCAGAAAAATGACAAACATTTTTGTATCACCTTTATGAATTTGATATTTTATATATTTAAAACTTTTTGTTTTGATTTTTTGATGATGATAAAATATTTAACATCATAACTTTTATATTCCAGATGCAGAAGAAGACCAAGCTGCTGAAATTGATGAAGGTGAAGAAGAAGGAAAAAACATATCTTCACCTACTGTTGTACCTAGACGCATGTCAGAAGTAAACTTACCAAATGAAACACCTCCTATGCCAAAAGCATCTTCCTTTTTTATATTTTCACATACAAACAAGTATGTAATATATTAAAACTTGTGCAAATAAATCTTTATTAATTATGAAATGAAAACTAACTAATACTCTATATTATTATTTTTAATCATTGAAAGTTTATCTTAATTTTAAAATATTTTCTCTGCTTCTTAAATGCTACAAACTAATAAATATTAGGAAAAGAATAGATATATGTAAAATATATTGTATATTGCAGTAGTTTTTGGGTGAAATTTATTATAGAAGTAGAGGACTTAAATAATTAGAATTATTAGAAGTCAAAAAAATAATGATCATGAAATTAATTTGCTGGATTATTATTATATTTAAGTATTCTTAAGTTTTAAATATAAATTATTTATTATATATTATAAATATATTGAAATGAAAATACTTTATTTTTGATCTATTTTAAAACAGATGTATATTCTAACTGCCACTATTTCAAGTAAAAACAATCTTCACTCACAAAATAATACATTTTTGTATAACTGTTAGTCATGGTCAATAATCAATAAAATAGCAACATTTAAATCTGCTACTATTTTAATAAAATAGCAGCAGATGCTGAAAAAAAATCTGCTGCTATTTTAATAAAATAGCAGCAGATTTATTTTATTTTTAATAAAGAGTTTTTTAAAAGTTAAACATTAATCCTTCTTACACTTGATAAAAAGTGACAGTAAGAAGTTCTGTTATGTTAAATATTCATATCAAATGATGTGGTTTAGAAAAAATACAGATGAAAATTTTGCATAACAGAATAGTAATTCACATTTTATAGTTACCAGAATAAATTTTTAATTCTCCCACAAAACATGTTTTCTATCATATAAAATACAGTCATCAAGGATTTAAGCTTCTATTATTTCAAAGCATGTTTTTTCCAGACATTGAGTTCTGTAGGAAGCATAGACAATAAAATTTTTTCATTTAATTAAATAATAGTAATTTAAATATGGATAACTGTTACAGATTTATCAAAATGTAGTCATCCTCATTCTAACTGACTTAGAATTGATAAACAGTTATACTTGACACCAGCATCAGAAGTTGTATTGAGTCTATGAGAGAGCCAAAGTTCATTTATATCACTATGCCAATGATATAGTATACTAAATTATTCATGATATTACAGTAAATTGCTATAAAATAATGACAATTTTAACAAATAAGTATAAGTTTTGAATAAAATTATGAAATTAACATGATTTTAACATATAGTAAATTTTCTGCATGTCTATAATATATACAATAATCAGATACATACTGATGTTCTGCATATTCCAATGGATTCTGTGTTCTAAATTAGCAGATGATTGGTGGAGAGTTGTAATTTTAAGTTGTTCTCAAAAAGCTGTATAATTAAACATCAAACGAAGCAAATTGCATTGAATATTCATTCAAAATTGAAAACTGAAAACTCAGATGGATGATTACATAAAAATAAACACTGTTCTTACGATGGTGTTACCTTTTACATCAAAATTGATTGTTCTGTGCGCATTAATATTATGCTGTTCCCATAGATTCAAAATACTGACTTCCAATGCTGTCATCAAGTATAGATATTAGATAAATTTGAAAGTTAAATATGTATTAAAAAACCACTTGTAACCTGAAAATAACAACCTGTTGAATTGGATTAAATGATAGAATAAAATAGACTATTTTTAAAATTCATAAAAATTATTTTTGTAATTCATATAAGCATTTTATTTAAAATTTATTTATATATTACAAAGTATTTTAATATATTTATCATTTATCAATAGGTACATATGATAAATATTCAATATTTGATGCATATACTCCAAACAAAACAGAGGTTCCCAAAATATAGCTTAAAGATGCAAAAATTAAATTTAATAGTCATTTGAAATTCTCAAAATTTTATTTGTATAATTCAAATATGCATATTATTTTGCTGATTATCGAAAATAAAATTTGTGAAAAAATATTTTGACACAATTATTGACCTATAATTTATGCTAATGAGACATTGGAAATTCCTGACATAAAGTATGGCATAATTAGTGTATTTGCTTTAAATATAGCTGTATAAATAAAATATATGGCAGTAAAACTGAAAAGTCAAGATTCTTAATGGAATCTTGACTTTTCAGCTTCAGCTTCTAGTTGAAATATCACAGCTCTTTAATTCTCTACTTTTACTGCTATCATAGAATTTTTAAATTTTAAATTTCTATCATTAATCTAATAATGCTTTCTAAATCTTCAGCAATATTACTGGCATACTTTCATACTATTAAAAGATTTTATCATCAGTGGAATAATTTTTAATAATATATTGAGCTTTGCAATAGCAATATTTAGGAAGTTTTTTTAATAATACACTTAAATTAATTAATAATGATTTCAGGCATTCCTCTAGTTATGAATATAATTTGTATGTAAGTTTTAACTCAGATACTGCTGTTCTTTTGGCTCCAAAAGTACTGAAATAAGTTTATATACTGTATATTGTAATATATTTCATAATTGGACTAAATATTATGACACTTAAGCACTTTATGCAGTTGGTTACTAAATATTCCTTATTTGGAGTACTTTTGGTTAGTTTATTAACACTTAAGCATAAAGTACTAAAGTGTTATAATATTTTGAATTTAGGATAAATATAATTGAGAATGTCATTAATTGGACTAATTAAAAGTTTCTTATTTTACAGATTTTAATGAAAAATTCCAAATATAAAGCAAGGAATTTTTGGTGTAATTGCCACCATCTTGAAATACTGCTACAATATATTAACTAATTGTGTAATTTTAAATTTATTGGTAGCTAGAGCATTTTGCTATCATATTACTTAAAATTATTGAAGAGTTTTTGAAATTTTGTGAAATTTGAAAAAGAAATTTCACGTTTGTAAGTATAAATATTCATAACTAGAGGAGCACCTATATAAGAAATTATTTTTACATATTTAAACATATGTACAAATTTCTTATAATCATGACTTAATCAATGATTTAATTTAAACATTAAGTCTTGAATTATTTGACACACAGTTATCATAATTCCGTGTGCTTATTCACTAACAAGTTTATTTCATACATTAGTTTATCTTTTATATATAAAATAAATAATTATTGGCTGCTGCATCCTTAGAGATATATTTTTTCTATGATGCAAGTCAGGTTTCTTTTCAATATTTAAATTTTACTTAAAAAAATAAAATTTCATTTTGTTCTTTAGAAACAATTGTATTTTATTAATTCATAACAATACTAGCTGATGCTGGGCATAACATATGCCATCCAAAGTAACAAAGAGTTTGCAAAGTTCCTGATTTTAACAATCAGACTGTGAATCTAACAATATAGAAAACTTTGCAACCAGGATTTACTAAATATCAGATGAACTTCTACTTTAAATGAACAAGAAAAACTAACATTTGTGATTTTAGATATAAGTGAAATGTTCGTACTAAACAGCAGACAAAAGTTAGTTAATTTAATTCTACAAAGAATTAAGTTAGCTAATTTTTATTTGCTATTTAGAAATAATGTTTTGCTTATATCTAGAATCACAAATGTTCTGATGTGATTCATGACAAATACCACATGAACCTACAAACTGGAAATTAAATAGTTTATTAATGAACTCTTAAGTATACAATTAAATTCCAACAAGAAATTTATTAGCCAATAGAAAATTCAACAAGTGCTTTATTTAAGCAAAATTAGATTCAACAATGATGCTTATTTGATAGAAACTTCTTTCTAAATATAAAAACAAAAATTTCAGAATAATTTTTTAAATTTCATTCATATATGTGAATGGTTTCATGATCTCTGACAGATATTTGAAGCTGAAATTCGTGTGTTTGTATCGTGTATTTTGCAAATTTATTTGTTGTTTAATATTTTTCATTCATTTTATTTTTTTGTAATCCTACTATTATTATTTGAATGAATTTTAATTTAGTTAAAAATATATAATAAATGGCCAATAATTTATAAGAATCTAAGTAAATTTGTATTTTTTATTTTTGAAAAACATTTTTAGTTGTCCTGCTTCAGTTAAAATATTATTACATTAGTCAGTACATCCTCATTGTAATAGTTCTGAGAGATTCAATAACAAGAAATATTCATTATTTATATAGTGGGTAACACATATTTTTAAAGTTTAACAAAAATTTTTATATATAAAAATTTAACATAATTTATCTAATACACGCCATCATAGCATCCATGATAAAAATAATTACTCCTTACATATAAAACATACTGGCATTGATATAAAATGATATACCAAAGATAGAAATAGAAATATCCTATATGGGACCAACCTGCTTATCTTATCTTAGCCCTACAAATATTAGATTCATAAATAAAATTAACATAAAAGTAAACTACATTGAATATAATAAAATAATAATTTTGCCAGCATCCCTGGCATCACTAGTTATATTGGACAGTATAGATCAGTGAAAATGTAACAATTTTGCAATCTTATCATTATTATTTGCAAACAGATATAATTTTAGATCATAATTCTTATGGTGGTTTGATATCAGATGAATAATATTAAACTTTTTAAAATAAAGATTCTGCCTAAAAAAGTTTCTTATTCCTAGTTGGACTTGGTCCTTTCTTATTAATTTCAATTAAGAGTTGGTTCTTCTAGTTAAAATTAATAAGAAAGGATGAGATTTCTTTCTTTAACATGCTTTCCATCATCTCCATACTTATTATTTCTTGTTCTTATCAGTAAAATCAGAATTTTGAAGATACCTCATTTGCAGCCAAGTATTTTGCAACATTATATAAACAATTAATTTCATAAATTAAAAAAAAATTAAAAAAAATTTTATCACTGGAATCAATTTTAAATTGACTTGTAGGTACTGATCTTCAGCAGCACTGTATGGTATTGCTGAAGATGTTTTGTCTTTGTGAATAAAGGATATTTTGTATTAATTACCTCTATGTAGTGCTGAACTTTATTATTATTGTTTTACTATTTATTAATCAGCAGAAACTATTTTGTGAAAATTCTTTTAAAAATTTTATCTTACATGTAATTGAGAAGTATTTTTTGAATTTTGAATTATCCTATACTATTTAGAAAGCATTATAAAAGATTATCTGTAAAAATTATATAGAATTTAATTAAATACTTGTAATTATTTTTTACTTTGCATTTTTATATTATTAATTTTTTTTCAGAATCCGTATCTTTTGTTTTGAGATTATTAAGCACAGTCTGTTTGGAAATATTATATTAGTTTGTATTCTTATTAGTAGTAGTATGTTAGCTGCTGAAGATCCATTGCAGTCAGAGTCTTATAGAAATAAGGTATGTAATCATAATCTAATATATAAATGCTATTGATCAATCTGAAAATATAATATAATTAGAACTTATATATTCGTTTGCTAAAAATAATAAAAAAAAATATATAATTAGAACTTATATATTCGTTCGCTATTTAACGTCTGTGTTCCAATGTTCAAAAATCAAATAAAGAGAAAACTGTAAGAGCTGATGAGGGTGTCTTAACACTGAAAACGTTTCTCTCAATAAAAGTGTATAAGTTTTAAATAGTAAGAGTTGGTTTGGCCTGCTCAATTTGTGCTAGAAGAATAATCTGATTAGAGTATACCTGTACCTTTTAGAGCAGTAAAAAGAAAGTAGTCTAAAAGCATAATTTATCAAAATAAAGTTATTTCAAAACAAAATATCTCCAAAAAAATATTAAAAACCAAAATAATCTTAAGTCTACTTAAAGCAAAATACTTCCATATAGATACAAATGTATATTCTCTGGTCAATTACAAGAATATCTCAAGTACTAAGCCTAACATCACTTGTAAGTCACACTACTTGATTTCAAATCGAAATGACTTTCTTGAACTCAAGCTCATTTACATATGTCTCATAGATAATATTTTACCTTTTTCTTAAAGTGTAAATTAACAGTTATGTCATCATCTTTACAGTAATAATTCAATACTTAATTTATTCAGTTCATAATTCCATTGAAATGAAACTAATCTTTAACTCAGTCAATAATGAGGTCTCAAGTTGGAGTAATGTTTATGCAGATTAGATGTCATTACATGCATTTTTAAAAGTAAGAATCATTTTATATTTTATCATCATTTTGAAAAGTTCGAATCTAGAATGTATCCAGAATAATTAATTAATTAGACATCGGCACATGTTTAAGTGAAAAATATTTGCTGATATCTAATTAATTATTCTGTTAAGAAGTGAAAAGTATATATAAAGTACATTATAGAATGTATCCTTTTCTCAGACTTAATAAAATATCCAATAACTAAATATAATAGAAATATTAAAGTATAAAGGAAATATGTCAGTTTTTGATTTCTCACAATATACATTAACTGTGTACAAGTTGTTCAAATTTATCAAAATGTAGAACTGAAGAACTTACATACAGATTTAAATGCAGTTAAAAAACAAGTAAAACCTTTAATAAAAATATAGCAACAAATAGATATAAAATATTTTTGATATCCATAAATTAATAATAAAGCTTCCAAATGAAGAAAAACCTTTGTTAGACTAAAACAATTATTGATTATTCCTATTTGAGTGTCCAAAAATTTATAGACAATTTTAAATTAAAAGGAATATCAACTGCAAAGCAATAATGTCAAAAAACTAATATTGTTTTATGTAGAGTGAAAAATTATTGACACAATAATAGCTAATCAAAACACCAGAGCTCCAAACATTATATGGCAAAACTATTAGTAAACAATGTGAAATATACTATGAGCAAAGTATCAGATGCATTGAAAGATAGAAACTATACATTTTGAATGTCAACAGAAAAAAGAAAGCTAAAATTTGTTAAAAAATCATTTGAGGGAAATCTCAAGAATTTTAGAATAAAGTAATCTGGACCAAAAAAATAAGCTTATACTATTTGAATCTAACAAATTAAATACTGTCTAGAAAACACAAAATACAATGCAAGGAATTATGTTCTATACTGAAATAGTAAATAGTAGTAGTAATGTTATGGTATAGATGTGCATGATGGAAAACTGTATTGATTAATTGCAATTTATTATAATAGAAAGTTTGAATATTTAAATATACTTGAGGTATTTAATGCAATACAAAACATTGGAACTTAATATTGATTACACATTATATTCTAGCATGATGATAATCAAGTTACTGAAAAAAGATGTACTCTCTCACACAATAATGTTGATAATCTCTCATTCACTGCATACAACCTAAGGTAACAGAGTAATAAAGTAGTTATTTTATCATATACTAAAATAATTATATACAATGTCTCAATTCACAGATCTCAATTCAACTGTGAATCTACAAGAATTACTGAACAGAAGTATTTGTCAACATTACTTAATAACAGATTATTTTGAAAACTATGTTATAGGACATACCGACAAATGAAATAAATCGCGGATCATCTAGTAGAAACTACTAAATTAGTTAGCTCAATGAAGAAAATATTAGAGATAGTAATTAATCAATATAGATATCTGATAGAATACTAATATTAATGTATCCAGTTGTTTTCTGTAAATATTAGGATTTGTACGGAAACTTTTATGATTAAGGAAGATACATTTTTAACGTATAAAAATTAAGAAAAAATTGTTTCTCTTCCTTAACTTTTGTACGTTAACAAATACTTTTTATTTTTGAACATATACTATATATATATTTAAAGGATTTTTGATTTGTTATTGCATTATACATAAAAATTTTTGGGTAGAATTTTTGAGCCACTGTATATTTTATAAATACGAAAAATTCCTTCGACCACATGTTTTTCTATCCGCTTTCATCCTTTATTACATGGATTATATTTTATTTTAACTTTAGTGACAGCATAAACTATGATTTAAAAAATTTAATTTTATGCTTTTTATCATACCATTTTGAGTTCTTACAGATGTTCCGGACGTCCTTGTACCTCCAACAGCAAGAACGCTAGAGACAGACATTTTTATAAAACCTAAATGGTCCTATCAGGAGCCTATACTATAAAGAAGCAAATGGCTGACAAACCAACTAGTATCGCGATTTTTCACATAACAAAAATAGCCAAATTATTTATTATTAAATTAAAGCAATGTTAAAAGTAATTATAATAATATTCTAGTTAAAAATGTTCATTTATAATTTAAAATTTTATAAAGAAAATTTAAAATGTAAAATGTTCGAATTTGGAATATTGGTGGAAAATGGGTAGATATTGTATACAGAACTAATGATGAAAATAATTGCATCACTTTATAAAATATTAGATAATTTATTTCAATTTCTATTTCTACTAACTTTTAAATTACTTTGAGAGCATTTCTTTCAGTGAAAAGTATAACATAATAAAATTATTAATGAAATCCAATATTTTTCGTAGCTTTATTTTTGCAATATATTGTATTTATATTATTCTTACAATTACACAAAATCTTAAATCTATAGAAACCAGGTTTAAATCCGGATTCCATATTCAGATTTTTACACTGGTTCTGACCGACAATGTTAAAAGTAAATATTAAATCGGGATTGGCCGGATTGACCAGATGGAAAAGCTTCGGCTTTCCATTCAGATGAGTTAAGATCAAAGTCGGATCCATACTTTAAAAATTTATATTTAAGGTATAATAATAAGGTATATTAAAGGTAATAACAAGGAACTCATCACGAATTGGGATGTTGTTATTTGTTGTTGTTATTTTCCAATTCATGATGAGTTCGATATTTCTACAGCGGAGGATCCGGATTCGTTTTCCGAGTTTCACATTTCCAGAGTTTTATCAGAAAGAATTCGGAAACTGCTCGTTGAATATCATCCTCTATCTGACTATCTCTACTAGTGATAAGGGCAACTTGTGATGATCACTGGAATGCTCTACCATTTACACTCGCCGGATGGAAAGTGAAAAAGAAAACAGGAAACAACCTCACGAGGGGTGTTAGCTATTAGTAATTTGCTTTTAAATAGCTTCGGTTTAGTATTTTTTACATAATTTTTTAATAACTGATGATTACTAATGATGGACCTAATGAAGGCTCTCCTACAGGCTGCCCATCCTATGGAGGGATCAGCTGAATTGCAGATGCGGAGATCTATGGGCAAAGCCCGAACTCCTAATATAAATTTTTAAGGTATGGGATCCGACTTTGATCTTAACTCATCTGAATGGAAAGCCGAAGCGTTTCCATCTGGTCAACCCGGCCGACCCGACCGGATTGACCAGATTTGGACCCTAGACATTTTCTTCTTACCAGGCTCCCTCCCTTTCCCACGAGAAATAGAGCACACAAAAAATTTTAGAATTCATAACAACCATATAAAAAGCAATATATTTTTGTTTATTTGTTTATCATATACAGTTGTCCAACAGAAAAGTAAACTATCTTATTTACAAATCTTTTCAAAATAGATAGTTTGACCGGGCCCTAGATATTTGTCTCATTTGTCTATGCGATGATCCGGCCATGCCGACCCCGATTTAATATTTAATGAAGATAAAAGTAGCGTAAAATCTAGAAATCAGAACCATAACTACAAAAGTTAAAAGATAATCATTATTTTATTAGTTATTAAACAAAATGTAATAAGATACATATTTAAAATCTTATTATTTAATCAAATTATTATTATAATTTACCACAATGAAAGATAAATACAATTGATTTGTTCATGAGTGTATACTGTCCAAAAAATCTAACATTTAATATATATTTTATTTGATATGATTAATGTTATCTTATATCATGATAGAACTAACAATATGACAATCATTCTACACAGGGCCCGATCTAAGGGGGGCAAGCCGGGCAAATGCCCAGAGCGGCAAAAATGAGGG
>WUQG02420589.1:0-15231 GCA_011317285.2 Androctonus mauritanicus | reverse complement strand
TATACTGTACACTACATTATCTTACGAAATAGAAAGTAGAATGAATACAAAAGTAAAACCAAAACCAAAACTTATCCTACCAGTCTTTTATTGATGTTATGTAACGTTGTATTACACTGGAAGTAACACAACATTACATAAGATCAAAAAATATTAGTTATGACAAGATATGTACAGTAGTTGCGTATGAAGGCTTGATCTATAACTGTAGTATTACATTCAAAAAACAAAGTACAACTGATTCTTTCTTTATGCCAAAATAACTGTATTTGCCCATCATCATTAATAAAATTTAAGCCTGGCTAATAGCCATAATCCCATCATGGGTATTGTCCCATCATGATCGACTCTGAAATGACCACTGCCAAAAATATTCGTATTGCGATTCGGCAGCATAACTAAAAATAATCCAACCAAATAAATTTGATATGGATTATCTTAAGTGGCTTATTTCTTATGAAATTAATTTCAGAAAAGTATTTTTCATAGAAATATTTCAGTGAAAAAAAAAAAAAAAAAAATACAGAATTCCAGAAATATTCAATCTAGAAAAACCAATTACATATTCTTGTACCTAGAAAGATGCTCATTATGGAAAAGATCTATTATATTTGGAAGTATTATAAGCATAAAAAATTTAATATTTATGAAAATTTGATTTATTTTTTATATAGAACATAATTTAAAATATTTTAAAAGATATTTAGCTAAATATAAGACTAATAAAATTAAAAAAATTAATTTTTCTATCATAGAAATACTTGAAATTTCATCGTAATTACATTACATAGGTTTTACAAATTTATTTAAAAAATAATTAATCATAATATAGAATATTGTATACATTAAATAGATATAATTAAAAGTTTTGTTTCAATATATAATAAAAACAGTTAAACATTTGAAATTAAGAATTTATTAAATGTTTTTTTTTTTCTGATATCAAAATAAAGTATAGGATTACGCATCGTTCTTCAAACAATTATATTATTTATGTAATGAAGTATTTCTTAGTACATACAGCACTATAAATTATAAATATTAGATATTATGAAATAGTTAAAACTTTATCAAACAAAATTCTAAATATAGTCTATCGTATCATTTATAAAACCTACTTTTGTTTACTTTTTAATGATGTTGGGATGTTGTTCATAAGACCATGTTTATTTCTGAATTTATCTCATTTTTTTTAAAGCATTTATTAAAAACATTAAACTAAGTTTCCTAACAACAAATAAATAATGCTTTTAAAACCTATTTTTTTTTTTAATTTATATTTAATTTTTTAATGGTTTTTTAATTATTTTTAGATGGGTTGCTTCATTTTTTTTGAATATATCATCGACCTTTGTGTGCAGAGAAAAAAAAAATCAGTAAATTTTTAATTAACGTTTTAAAATCGTTTAATTATTTTATTTAATATAAATAAATTATGAATTTTAAAAATCTCAAACGGTTTAAAATTTATATAAAAATATTTATTACTTTATGGTTCTCTAGATTATATAAAAATAATCAACGATGTATTTATAGTTTATATGTCGTTAAAGAATTAATTTTTTTAATTATTACATGACCCCATTAAAATGAATGGGATGAATAATAAATGTTAGTTATTGTTAGTTGTCAAGTGAAAAAAATATAAATGTGGGACGATTATTTTATTTATTCTGAACTAAATTATTTTTCTACATAGAATAAGTTTGATATCTTAAACTTTCATTATTAATTGATCATTAAAATATTAAATATTTGAGGTAAAATTACGTGGTATCAAGAAAATATACTTTTGAGTGCTCGAAGCATTGTTATAATAAAATTGTTCATTTTGATGTTTAATGTACTAAGAAAAGAAATTTCTGCTTATTGATATTATTGATGCCCATCATTTGTGAAAGGTCGATAAGATCATTTAATATCAAGCCAAATTTAATTGTCCAAAGAAAAAAAGTAAAAAATAAATTGAATCTAAGCAATCAACTTCATAAAACTAAGGTTATCATAGAAATTTTTCAAAAAAAAAAAAAAAAAAAAAAATGCTTAAAGTTCGTTAATGCTGTCGTGTATTAAAATATTAAAAATTAAAATATTTATTTATTTTAATTTTTCGAAGAAGCGAAGAAGAATGTAAATTCTTCATCCAATAAAATACATTTCTTGAATTTTTGAGTATTTTTTTACTATTTATATTGTTCAGAGAATTGTTTTCTATATTAAATTTAATTAATTGTTAAATTTTTCTTCATACATATGAAAAATTTATCGAATATTTTGTTAAAAATTATTTCTTTTTAGTTTTACATCCGATTATAAGACGATCTGTTTCTCTTTTTATTATAATATATATTAATCAAAATTAAATAAAATATTGTTCTTTATAAACCTAAATATTTTAGAATCTTTTTATATGACATATTAAACTATCAATACGACCATAAAATCATTGAAAATAAGTTAACTTTTAGAAATTTCTGGTTATTTTTATAATAAATATAAAATAAACAAGATTCCATTTAAGGGAATAAAGATGTCATACAATTAACTCTAGCTATGAAATGCTATTAATATCTGGAATAATAAATGGAAATATAATATAATAATAATAAATAAATTATAAAATAATATAAATAATATAATAAATGCAGTTACAGTTAATCCCAAGTATATTTCTCCATTCTAACTAATGGAGAAACAGTCTTAGGATTCACTGTAACTCCATTAAATACAGCTATTTATTCAATTTTTCCTTGAATAAATAAAATAAATAAAGCTATTTATTCTAGAAGATAGCTCCATAGAATAAATAGAGCTATTTATTCTATGGAGTAAAAATTATAACCGATGATTTTTCATCAGTTATAATTTTTACTCCATAGAAAATAAGAGCAAATAGCTGTCATTTTTTATAGAGTAATTGATAAGTTTAATATTCATATTTCCGTGAATATGAATAAATTTAAGCTTTATACAGATATATTTATTATAAAATTTAGTTCCGAATTTTGGAGAAAATGACAGTAAATTTTCGAATTATGATGCCAGAGCTTCTACAATACAAAATGTAATTAGATGATATTCGCATATCGTGGGAAAAATATTATCAAGATTATAGTTTAAATATCAAAATTATTCTCAGCATGTAGAACTTTAATACTTTCAAGCTCGAGAACAGGTTATTTTAAATTTATTCTGGTATAAGATTATAGAATTATTTTACATTGGAATATTTAATTTAAAAATATAAATTGCAATTTTAATGTACTTTTATTCCATTTCACCGATTTCTATGTAGGTTATAATTCGTAATATCTGTAAAAAAAAAAAATCAGAAAAATAAAAATCAGAAAGCATAAATCTGATAATTACTGATACATATACCTTTGCATTATTTCATATCACAAAAATATATATTATCAATGAAATTTATTGTTAAAATAATACGTCATTCTGATAATTTTGAAAGAATTTCAAGGATTATGATATATAAATAGAAAATTGTGGTATGCATACAACAGAATAACAAGAAACAGGATATAAAATCGGAAAAATATTTAAACAAAGAAAACAATCTTGTATGAAAAACATTTTCTTATATGTAATGTTTAATTGATTAAAATTCGTGTTATAAATTCATTTTCCCTAAATTAATTGCATATCTTGAAAAAATCTGTTGATATAAATTTAAATTATAAAAAAAAAAAATGTTAATATAATGTTATATTAATCAAACATTACGAAAACTTCTTTGATATAATATTGATTATAGTACTTTAAAATAATAGATATGAGATAAATTTTATAATTTTCCACAAGTAATGTATATAAATCGGGGTATTTCTCATAAATTTTAAAGTTCTCAATTTATAAATAAATATATATCAAGTGAAACATCATGAAAATATATGAAATTCCATTTTATATCAATATATGCGAATAATCTCTGCATTATATACAACAGTAACAAGTAAAAATCCAAGAAAAAATTATTAAATATTAAAAAATGTTAAATGTTATGACAAAATGTATTTAACAAAAAATGGCATTAGGAACGACAATGTCATAAAAAAGCGTTATATGTTCTAGAGCAATAATTCATCTTCAAGATCATTTAAAATTATTATTTTTTTTCTGTTATCTTCAAGTCTTTGGATGACTTTACCTACGAAAAATGTTAATTAGCAAATAATTAATTTTTTTTTATTTTTTATTAATAGATGAAATATCATATGACATTATAATTATGATAAGTTATTATTGGGATTTATTCATGAATTACATCTGGCTGAAGGAATCTCATTACTAAATTCATTTGGACCTATCTGTCCAATTACGTTTGAATCGTTACTCTAAAGATGGTTCAGCCATTCTAATTTTATGTGGTTAGATCATAAAATTTTTTGATTTATTTTCTAAATACGGTATAATTTCTGTAAATAATTTTAAAATATGATTAAAACAAATATATAATTTTTCATAGAGTAATAAGACTATGATTTAGATAATTTCAATTATTTATTTATAATTAAAAACTAACATCCGCAATTTTATAGTTCTACGATATTTTATGATATATGATATTTGATATTTATGCCTGACATAGAGCCAGGAAAATAAGAAAACAATTATTGTATTTATAGTCATTACTGCAAAATATGACTAATTATCACTCATATCCAAAAATATCGACATTTGTAAGTTTTCGAATGATAACCATCTTGTAATCAAATTTGTCGGATTCTCAAAATTAACAGAAATATACTGTATTTTGAATAATAAGAATTATCTTTTAAAATCTGAGTATATTCTGTTCTCGAGATATTCTGGAAACAGTCAGATGGTAAATATGAATATATGTATTGCTACTATTTTTCTACATAAAATAAAGGCTTATATTATGACTATATCGATTTTTTTCTCTATGATTACAATGCTTAAAAAAAAAAATACCTCTTTCTTCTGGAGCAATTACATATGATACAGTAGGAATAAAATACAGTTATACTAACGAGTACTAGTATTATCTGACACTGGATGTAATATAATATAATTAAAGCAAAATTTTCTTTTGTTATAGTTTCTCAAACATTACAAAATTTAAATTTTAGAAATACACGAAAAAATATCATATATAAATAAATAAATTAACGTTTACCGTTTCGCATAATTTTTGATGCGAAATAGTGATGCAATGATTTTATATTGATTTTATTAAACTATAAATTTTCTTACTGAATTCAAGAATCTCTGAATATATATATTTATAAAATACTATGTAAAATTTAAATGATAATTTCATAATTCTAACTAAAAATAAATGTCCGCTAAATGTCTTAAAGGAAAGAAGAAACACAACTAATGTGTTTTTCGTTACCCAGAATACTTATTATATCTAAAGAAAGAACAAAGTGAAAGATAATTTAGTAGAAGTTCAAGTTATGGTCTTTGCCCTATGGGGAATAGATTTATTGTAGAACTAGACACGTTTCCAAAATAATCTGTTAGGAGAAACAGCGATCAAACAGTTTTTGAGAGATTAACAAATAAAAAAATAAATGAAATTATTGAAGTTTTTCTTTTCTATAATATTATAGGGAAAAAAATTGAAGAAATATTGAATTTATAAATATATAGAAATTTTGTATCGATAATGTAGAAAGTTCGTGTTAGAATAATCAAAAATTGTTATGATGAGCCAAATTTTCAAATTAAACTTATTAAATATTTAATGCATTAATAATTAGAAAATAATGTAAGTTATACATTATAATCAAAGATAAGTCTATTATTTTTTTGCTGAATTTTTTTGTTATTGAATTTTTTGCTTGAATGTCTGATAAAAATTTAGTGCGGTATTTATTAAAAAATTTAATAGTATAATTATTAAAATAAACCAACGACAATACTTATAAAGCATATTTCTTAAATAAATAGGAAAAAATAGTAAGATCAAATTAAAGTTTGTTTAGATCTGATCCGACCAAATTAGCATTTTTAATACATGGACTACGATTACTAACGAGTTGAGTTGTGAATCAACTTTATATTGCAGTAAAAAAATGATCAAAATTTTAAACATATCAAATCTTGTATTTCACACCTTAGTGCCCAAAGGAAAAAAACGTTTTTTTTTTACTAAAAAAAAAGAGAAATCTTGTATTTAGAACAGATATGGATAAACTAAACCCTCGAGATGTTTACATCTGATTCATGTGACTTCAGATTTTTTTTAAATAATTTCAATCCTAATTAAACAAATTTTAATTCGGACATTAAAAAATTTAGTGCGAAATAATTAAATTTATTACATTAATAAGTAATTTTCTTGATAAATATGGTAAATGTCTTTTTAATTAAAACTTATGTATGGTATTATATTGCTTGCATCATACGTGTATCTTTATTGGTAAATTTATTATTTTCTCATTTTAATGACCCGCGAAAAATTTTTTAAATCTGATTTTGATCCTCAACAGAAAACAAATTATGGTCATCCACAATTTAGAAAGAAATATTATCATTAATATCATAAATATTGGATTTATAGAATTACTTTTACATCATCTCATGCACATCCTTTGCATATTAAGTACATTATTTACTTAATAATCAAATAAAAAATATTTTTATTTCTCTTATTGGTATTTTGTACCGCAATGCATCTATAATTCTATCTACAATATTCTGTCATATGAATTAAGTATAAAAAAGTTTTCAACTTTTTCTATAGAATGTTCAGGAAGGAAGGAACAAATGGATGGCAATAAAATTTTATTTTAATTTAAGAGTACTGTCTGTATACGATCTCTCATTTTTATTATTTATTTTTATATATTCTAGTATAAATATTTATTGAAAATATTATTTAACTTGGAGAAATTTTATTTTATATGTACATATATATATTTTGGAAGTAAATAAATTGCTTATATCTGTATTTGTTGTTGAAGATATCAATCGAATTTATAATTGAAAAAAAAAGAGAGTTGGATATTTTTAATACTGAAAATTCGTGTTTTTTTATATACCTTATTGATAAATGCATATTTATTTTGGTATCGAAACCTAATGAGATTTATTGCGGATTTAATATAACAGTAGAAATTTTTCTTTGTAGTTATTCAGTTATATTTACATAAGAGAAGATAATATCGATATTTATGGATATTAAATCTGATATATGCATATAACAATATGATAAAAAACCAGAAATGTACCTCACTTTCCTCAATTTTCCTCCCTAGAGGAAATTTTTATAGAAATAGATAGATCAATTTCTGTTTATATTAGATAAAAAATTATTTTGTTATTTGTAATAATAATAATAATTTCAAGCGAATGAATATTTATAATATTAAAATGAAAATATATTTTTAAGAGTTCAGAAGACCGGTTTCGTTCATTGATACTTGTCCTTCGTTCAATTGGGTTTTATCCCCTTTTCAATGTAATTTGTTTAGAGTTTCATTGTACAGGTCATTAGTTATGCTTAATATCCTGTTCTATATCTTGATCCAGACAATTTTGGGATGATTCCAAAACTATAATCAGCCAATGTTCTTCTCAAATTTAAGGTCACATTTCTTCTTTTAAACAGATGTTGCGTGTTGGAAACATTACTTTTTCTTTTCATGACCGAACTTGTTTTTTAACATTCGCGTGTAGCGCACATTTCGGAGAAATCTGTATCTCGGGTCATACGATAACCATAATACATATATATATATATACTGTATAATATAATATACAGTATACGCTTATGGATCAGTTCCAAATTTCATATAAATTGCCATAAACAATTTTTTTCTTTTGAGTTAAAAAATCATTTACAAATTGTATAGAATCACACGTGTTTTGGTTATATATGATAAGAGAATAAATACTGCCATTTAAATTTTGTCGAGTCATTGTATAACAACAAAATGAGTCACTGTTAAAGTAATCATTGCAACAAAAAAACAAATATTTCAGAAATTTCACTTGAAACTGAAGTTATGCAACTGCATGCACTCTTTGCTTTGTAAACTGTTGCGAGAATAAAATTTTTTATTATTATTTTTTAAGTTACATTATTTAATATTAATTCCTGTGTGTGTGAAATAATTGTTTGAGTATTACATTTTAAAAATATTTCTACAGTAAAATCGCACATAAAACATATTAAAGGCCTTTCTCTTCCCTTTAATAGCATCAACGTTAAACAGTGTATAATTAAAAAATAAAATTTCACTCATCTTAATATTAAATTTTAATTAATTTTATATGCAAAATATACGAGATATAAACAAGGATAATATTTTATAAATCACATTTTAATTTTGTAATTAATAAAATGATAATAATCAAAGGTTTTGATTAATAGTTTTTTCGTGCACTAAGCATCATTTAATATTTATAATAAACTATCCAAACTTGTTTTTAACATTTAACTAATATTAATTTTTGCTATAAATTATTTACTGTATATAATATAATCATAATTTACAATTTTAATTTTCGAAAATAATTTAAGTTAAAAATAAAATAAAATAATGATATATATCATATGATTTTCGCATAATTTATTCGTAATTTGATAGTTATAACAAGTAACAGTATATTAAAGAATTTTATTTTTATAGATTAAGCAAATTAATATCATGTAATAATTCGTATTTTATTATTTTATAAAAATAAGAATCGTATTAATAATTTTATATATAATAAATATGTAATAAAATTATTATTTCTTAAATATGCTGCCATCTAATGATCAGAAATAAAACTATTCGTTTAATAATCCTGTATTAAAAATGATTTATAACAATTAAAACACTAATTAAATTATAATTTGTTCATATTTTGATTGAACTATTATTCATAAAAATTTTAGATTTTTTTTTTATATCTTAAAATATATAAATTTTAAACAATAATAATGATTTGAGTGTCGCCATTTTTTTTTTTTTTTTTTGTTAAGATATCAGAAGAAAATAAAAATAACTAGCTGAATCCATTCAATTTTGTAGACTTACTGTCAATTTAGTTTGGATTCCACTTAAATATTGGTTATTAATGGAAACACGTATCTAAAATGATAATCTTATAATCTCATTTCTTTCAGGAAAAAAAGCTAAGATTGCTTTGTTTTAATATTTTTTTAATAGTTTAACTTATAGAAAATAAAATATACTGTATATAAAAATTGATTTAGAATGCTTAAGTACTGATAATATATATATTTATTACGTATTTGAGAGAATATAAATATTTCTCTTCCTCTCTCTCAAGTTCGTTAGGCTAAAACAAATTTTTTTAGCCAGGCGGACCACCCCTCCAAAAGCCCCATAAACAACTCATTTAAAAAATGTTTCTATAGTAACGTGATCATTATAATTATCGATATCAGTAAATTTTATTTAATTAATTAAAAAATAATAATTTTTTCCAGAATAAAAATTCAATACTTGAATAAATAAATTGCTTATTTTCACACATTATAAAAAAAAATTAAAAAATAATAATAATAAATTTTTGTCGTATTGAGTGTTATAATTTTTGTATAAATTTTCCTTGAGAATCTATACTTTATTATTAATGTATTTAGGATAATTTAGTGTAGAGCGTAAAGTATTCGAAGAATTTCTGAGAGTATAAAAATTAGTATATAACTGAAAAAAATAAATACTGTTTTTCATTATTTTTGAGAGTTGTTTGATGTTTAATAAATTTGATTGTTGCATTTGTATGAATTTTTAAGATATTCTTAGATATCACTTCTTTCTGTTTGTTCCAGACAAGTTTGAAGTGATAACTGATACAAAAAACTTTTTCTGTGGCAAAATTAATATTAGATCAGTAGCTAAGGCAGGGCGGAGAGGGCGGTCCGCTTCGGACGGCATTTTCGGCATCAAAAAAATTTTTAAACATTTTTTTAATAATAAGAAGAGTAAAATTATCAACTATTCCGAGAGTTAACAACTACAAACATTATATAACTGTCATTGAAAAATGTCCAAGGTCTCTAATCCGATCGAACAAAATATTGTTGTTAGTTGTTATTATAGCCACGAGCACTGAGTGATGGAGTGATTATAATATTTGTAATTTTGTATTTTATTTTATAAATAAAAGAAATAAAATTATCTTTTCTTAAACTTAATTTTCAAATTATATCTAAATAGGTTTGATGTGTATGTGTGTATTATGCATTTCTCAAAGGAAGAGCATCAATCAACGATGGCTGCAACTGACAGACGGCTCAAATTGTAGATACACCGCTGTATCAGATGAATTATATATCAAACTTTTAACCTGATCTGGTAAGAAAAACTTTCATAGAACCAATTTGATATTCTTCCAAATCGTGAAAATAATATTTCTCTTCAAAATTTCACGATTATTCTTTGTTCATTTAGGCAAAAGCGAGTTTTTTGTTACAATAATTGTTAAGCTGTAAAATTTGCTTAGAATAAACAATGCTTTATCATTCGGACAAAGTGAATTTATAAATTAACAAACTGAAAATAAATTATAATATTAAATTACTGTATTTTTTGTAACCAGGAGGGGATTTTTCCTAAAAGACAAAGCAAACACATGTTCAAGGTCATAATCATGTATATAACGACCATGAACACGCGACATATATAAGCCTTGAGATTTTTTCATAAACAAAGCAGAAATTTATCATTAGTTCCATTTATTATATTAATGGTCATGTTTATTAAAATGGATAAAATATTGTATTGTATAGGATCTACTCTTCCCATTAAAATGCATGTGTTTTATTTTTGAACAGAGTCGTGAAAACAATGCAATGCTAATGTTTATGCTGCAATATCGATCTGAAAACTTTTTTTTGTTTATTATAAAATTGTATATATTACATTGATTGCATTATTGTCATTATTACGCAATGAACATTGGTACGTCATAGGAAAGTGATATTCTACCTCAAATATGGAGATGCATGATATATTTCATATTATCATTATATATATCAGATGAAATTAATAATTTAGAATTTAATTTTATTCTGTCTATATAAATATAATCGTTTAATTCAATAATAATAATAATAATATCCGATTATTTGAAAGTTTAGCACTTTTAGAAAAAATAAATGCATGATAATTTTCTTTAATTATTTCATGTTTTCTTATACAATTAATTATATATCAGTAGAAAATTTATTTAATATTTTACTACATTGTAATCAAGAAAAAGTTGATCTATTTGGCTACGAGCCGGCCGAATTATACAAGACTTGAGATTTTTTTCCTCCAGTAAAACTGAAAATTTTCATTATTTTCATTTATTTATTAATGGTCTTTACCTTCGGGTAGAGACCATTAATAAAATAAATGAAAGGAAATACTGTACCACCATTTATTCAATGTGTTTTCTAAGTAATTTAATTAAGATAACATTTGATAAAGAATATACAGATCGATAATTTTAATTGAAAAAACATAGTTCCTGTAATCTTCTTTCAACTATTTAGAATAAGGATGATATAAAATTAATGTATAAAATTTATTTGAAGTGATATCTGATTTCTATGACCATACTTTCAATATTAAGATTCTTCTTAAATAATTTGCACTACTAAAATTATTCCAAGAAATCTAAAGAGCAACATGACAAAGATTGTTTAAATTTTGCATTTTTATATGAAGGTCTAATAGCGTTTAAGGAAATATCAAGATTACTGAAATGTATATCATCTTTCTTTATTTTTGTTGTTTTATGCCGCCTTCCAACCGATAGTTATTAATCATCAGGGCATTCCAATCTTCGCCATGGGCTATCAACATCTGTTGCCAGGTGTGCAGCCAGATGAAGAATGGAGTTCAATGAACAGAACCACTGATGAAAACTCTGAGGGGTGTGACCCAGAATTGAATCTGAATTCTCCAGGTATTATTATTATTTATTTATTTTAGGCTGCTTTCCAACTGAAGTTTAATAAGCGGCGGAACATTCCAGTGCCCACCACGACGCCCATATCCATGATTGGATTGGCTTTTAAATGAAGAATAGTGTTTAATCATCTAGTCCAGGGCCTCTCCTGAAAAAATGTAAAACTCTGAATTTGAACCCGAATACTTTAGTTTAAGCCTAGTTTAGTTTGCTAGCATTTATTTAGCTGATGAGCCTCCATGTAGTAAGGCAATCTTTTATTATAGCTATCTGGCCGACGAATTTCTGCCTTTGTATTTTGATAATTATTAAAAGTATGCCACATGTATGACTTTAAACTATTGTAGAATATTCAGAAAATTAGAAAGAATAAAAGTAGCGACAAATAGCGATTATTCAGTAGTGTCTATTCATTAATCAGTTCTAGAATTCTGTACATACAGGGTTCAATATTTATCTGTATTTCCATGATCATTAATTTTAAAAACATATTTGAATTTTATTTAAATTGCACTCAAAGATTGAATCAATTCGCTTATTATCTTATAATTGCGAAATTGTTTCATACATTTTTGTCAATTGATGATACCATTTTCCAATCTATTGATCTCGAAATGGTGGATGAAAGTAGGCCCTACCGCAGGTTATCTATCCATTGTGGAGGATCAATCGAAATGAGTTTGTTCGGATCTTAAATTCATTTTTCAAAAGGATTCGATCCCGGTCTCTTCGATGAAAACAAAAGGGTTTTCATGCGGACAATCCGGTCGACAATTCATATGCCATTTAAAATGATTACTGTTAAAATCTTTAAAGCTAGTTTTTAAAGAATATGTTTTCATCAATTCTCATTGACACAATATACAATATTCAAATATTAAAGAATCTTTTTGGATGCATTAATACAAAATTAGAATATTATATCTGTGCAGATTTTAAAATTTATAGCTGTATTTCTTTGATTACAATTATTATAATTAGATTATATGAAAATACTGTTGTATTTTTTTGTTAATGTAATAATGGAGTAAAAAATATTTATTATAAGATCTCTTGGTATTGCTCAGATGGAATGTAACAAGAAATGTGATAACAATGTTACCAAGATTTTACATTTCTCAGAGGAGAAATGAAACTGGTGTAAAATGAGGAAAACATAATTTATACAAAATAGTATTATCCTGATTTTTTACCATGAAAATAAGTAGTTCAAGTTATTTAGTGAGAGACATTCATGTTTCTGTATATGAATTCACTTTTTTAAAAATAAAAATTTTCGTTTTAAGTGAAAAAGTATTTTTTTCTTTCTTTTCTGCCATCTTTAAATCGAAAATATATAATCTAAACAATTTCAAAAATAATTTAAATTTAATAACAAAATTAGCCTCAAAAATCGAGTAATAAAAGTTCGAAATAACAATTTCGTCCAAACAAAACTATATATCAAATTGTTTAACTGCTTTGTATTTCTGAATTTATGATTTCAAAGCAGAAATCTTTGAAATAATAAATTCAGAAATACAAAGCAGTTAAACAATTCGCTAGATGAAAATAAAAAACAAACGTAAACAGATAAAGAGCGGGAGAAAAAATATGCAGTAATGGCGGAAGCGACTTGTTATCAAGGTTACCGCGAAGTCAGATTTGCTTTATATGCATGCTCAAATTCATGAGCACAAAGTAAATATTCTACGATCAAGTTGCTGACGTGTCATAAAATGTGGAAATATCAATTTTACGATATCCTCAATTTTGGGAAAATTTTGTATTAATTTGTATGGAAACGAATCGAATTCAAATATTTTTAACGTAGGCTGTGTCGTGGGAAAACATAAAATGTGACAACGTAAAACCCGGGTTACAGGTTTTACGTTATCGCATTTTATGTTTTCTCGTGTCCCTACCCTTTTCACAAATATATTTCTGTACCTTAATAAAAGGCTACCAAGTTATCAATTTGTTATTGTTAATTATGTAATTTATAACTACTAAACAACTTTAAAAACTTTTATTTATTAAGCAGTCTATTCATATCCGTGGAAAATTAACATCAATTTTGAGATATGTACAAAACAACACGAATCATATATATTTTTCATTAATCTTTACATTGAGGTATAAATATTAAAAAAATGCTATTTTTAGACTATCCAAAATTTTTCTTAAGTCCAAATTTGATATGCAAAGATAATAGTCACATTTTAGTCGTGTTGGCCAAATTTTCTGATACAGTACTATATCTGAATGGGATTGTTTGATAGACGTAGAATCGAGATACGTTGAAACAGTTTCTGCACAAGTTTGTAGCCATATGCATATGAATATATGTATGTCCATATCTCTTCATATTTCGAGAAATACTAGATCAATTTTAATTCTACTTTTGTAAACCATATTAAATATATGAGTCGTCATTAGTCTGCTTTTGTGCATTCATTTTCTATCGCGTGTCCTGTCATAATTTTTTTGTCGTGAGACTTTTCGATCATAACTTGCAGTGCGTGTTATATCGCGCAACAACAAGATAAACTGATTTTAATTTCATTGAAGATGGGCATCTTGTATAATTTTTTTACTGTACGAAATGACATGTAAAAAAAAGATCTCGAAAACAAAGATGTTAATAAATTCAATTAATAGTACAAGGATTTAAAAAATTGTATTTCATTTCTTTTGTTTTATGATGGACTAAATGATTACGAAGAAAGTATTTTTAACTATTTCTGTATGACAAAGATATCGTTCGATTGAGTCATTGTTAATTTAAATTATAATAATCCAAATCTAGCCAAGTAATCTTATCAGTAATACATTATAATACTGTAGAAGTACTGTAAACTTTGTTCAATGACTTTAGACTGAAATATCTCGAAGACAATGCAATGAAACTTTATAAATCCTTTTGATTTGAATTTCTATGAGTTGCACTTAGAGTATGTGGCTATTAAATATTTTTTCAAAATGCCTGTTCTAAAATACATTAAAAAATTCAAATAGCGGCAAAACTTTATAACTTATTCGACAGATGGCGCAATGTGTACGACTGGACTATTTGCTTTCTAGTGGATTAAGTTGCGTCATTAACTTATTTCTCAGACGATAATTATGCATAATTTAATACTTAAGAAGGATATATATAGCACTTAAAATAATACAAAAATCAATATATTATATAAATATTTTTCATTTTAATGTATCTGTATAGTCGGCCGGATTGGCCGATTGAAAACGTTTCAGCTTTCCACTCTGGAGGATTCGGGTTCGAGTTTTGGATCTCATCCCTTGAAAATATTTATCATGGGGTCCGGGCCCGGTCCATCGATCCCC
>WUQG02420578.1:0-15234 GCA_011317285.2 Androctonus mauritanicus | reverse complement strand
TCTTTGCGTCTTATTTAAAAAATATAATGCAATTTATTAAATTCGGTACAATTTAGGAGACTTTCCCCTATATAAAACAATGTTTGTTTGTTGGTGTCGTTTCACTAAGAAAATACATATATAAATCATTCAGTTTTTTCTCTTCCGGATGAGGTCAACGGTATGACGTTATCGCAATAAAAAACTGGATAATATGAGAAAACATTATTGATGCATGACGTCATCAATGACATAAAACTTGTAACGTCACGATGACGACAGTATAGGTCACGGGGTAACGACTTTGATTTAAATCATCGTTATAGTTGAGCACAAAAAGTCAATGAATTTCAAATAAATACTGTGTATGATAGAAAAATACTTCTACTTGTTAACTTATTATCCATGAAGTTTATAAATTCATAATAAATTTAAAATTTTATTTTTTTATTAGTCAGGGACCGATATCGTGGTAGCATAAGTGTCTAAAAACTGAATTATGTGCCTGAAATTCTCGAGAGTATTATTATAAAAATAAATTAGCCAGAGTAACTCCAGGTACTCTGGCTAGCTTATTTTTATAATGCAATACTAGATTCTTTTATCCACCCATATTTGAAAGTGGATCGCTGGAATTTTATGTTAAAAAGTATAATACAAGTAATATAATAATAAAAATATGTGCAGAGATTTTAATAATAATAATAGTTAAAATTATAGCACTTATCACAAAATATAAATTTCAAATGAATATTCTATGACAACAAATGGCTGTAATAATATAAAATTTTTCATATATCAAACTACTAAGATTTGATATTGCTCTAAAATATGACTATTTTGTAATGTTTTATTGTGCAAGATATTTTTTAAAAGCTTTCATGAGTGCGTTATTCATTATTTAAAAAATGATTGCATAAAATCTTCTGAGAAAATAGCTATGTAAAATCATTTTTCGTAAAATATCAAGAAAAACATTTCAAAAGAATATTAACTTATAATATTTATGAATAATAAAAATATTTTTTAAAGATGTCCACTTCAAAATATTTGAAACGGCTGCATTTTATATTGCAATATATGGCAAAAAAATAGCCTACTAGTAATTAATTTACCAACTTATGCATAATGAAAGTGTTTTATATTCGGTTACATATTCATTGTACCCGAATGTAAAACACTTTCATTACGCATAAATTGGTAAATAAATAAGTTTATCGGTAATTAAACTTATTTATATTACCAATAGCTTAACATCTTGGAAAAATCCGGCAGTTTAAACAAATATACAGTATTTTATTCCTTTTAGATTTTTAAGTTTTTCACATAATAATACTGTAAAATTATTATGTGGAAAAATAATTTATGAATATAAATACTGTAAATACTGTAAATAAATATATACTACTAGTGAAATATAAATAATTAAAATTTCTTTACACTATTTTAATGAATTTTATGATTTATTTATTTTTTCACACATTCAAATCATATGTATTTTAAATCAGTTAAATGTTAAATATTCTGCTATTTTTTAAGGAGAAATAAACAAAAGTACAAATACAGTATAAATATACATATATATTTTTATATTTATAAATGTAGTATGTATATATATATGCTCTATTTAGCAATAGTGACAATACCTGAAATAAAAGCTATTCGAGAAAAATAAAATTAAAGTAGTTTTTATGAATTATGTTAGAAAAATACGTGTTTGAGATATATCTATGAAAAATTAATATATTAAGGAAAAACTTGAATTAAGTTAGATCTATTATTTTATATTTTTCTCGAAAATTATTCGCAAAAAAACATTTCTGATTGAATTTTATTTTATTTTCATTTTTTTTAACTCTTTAGAAGTGAATATATTATTAAAATTCTTGATTTTATCATATTTTCATGTTATTAAATTTTTGCCGTGCTTGACTGGATAATAGTAGGGACTACTGTATTATTATTTAATTTCAAATTCAGAAAGTCGCCGAAATTTCAAAAATATATAAAATATATAATTAATAATCAATTATAAGTTCATTCTTAATATGGAAGCGAAGTAGGAAATGTAAACAATGAAGGCTGAAAAAATTCTTTATGAAAAAACTAAAAATATTAAATTTTACACTACTAAACTAAAAATCAATATAACTCTTTCTTTAAATTTTCTAAAATTTCATTAAGAAATTCAATTTAATATAATATGCTCTATTATACTCTATAAAATAATTCCTATTATAGTATTCAACAATTTCCCCATTACAATGCTTTGCTTGCCTAACAATGTTGTTCTGCAGCCAAGCCGCCTTCGACAGCAAAATCAATGCATTTCTTATTTATTAGCAGAATATTAATTTTAATGAATTTAAAATAAATTGAAAATTTTTTATATATAGTAGAGTGCCGATTATCCAAACGTCGATTATTCTAACCATTGCCGTCCAAAAACAAAATTGTATCAGTACAATATCTACCAATTTTTATTGTTTTGTTTATTATACTGAAATAATATTCCGGTTTTTTAATCATTCGTTTCCGATTAATTATTCGAACATAGAAATAATCATAATTTCTCATTATAGGAATTAAAAGTCGGATGCTATCTATGTGATGTGATCATTCTGGTTATTATTTACAAACTAATTCCTAAATTAATTATTTTTCATACTTTAAGATAGCGGTATTCAACCCGATCGACCGGTCGACCACAGAGCGATTTTTATTCGATCTCTTGTTTATTCTTCTTTACAAATTTAATTAAAACTGATATAGTAATAATTTATCATTACTTTGTATTATTTTTTAATTCTCTTTAAGTTTATTGCTATTTGTTTGTTTATTTTTCGTTAAAATTATCAAATCAATAATTTTCTTATCATTTGGAAGTATAGCAATGAAAAGTTTCCAATATTAACTGATACTGCGCAAAAAATTCTGTCGTGTTTCGGATCGTCATATTTATCAGAATCCGCTTTTTCAAATATGAAAGTCATAAAATATCAAAAAACCAAATTAGAAATGATCATTTGGATGATTGTCTGCCATTGGCCACTTCTTCGTATCAACCTGACTATGAAAATATTGAGAGCTCCAAACAATACAAATTTCATACTCATTTTTTTAATCAACCATTATTTCTTGTATGTTATGAGTTTGTAGTCAATCTGTTGTTTTTTCTAACTTTGCTTTTCCAAAATAGGGAAATAAATATTTTATTCCAATATATATGTTGCATTTGTTGAATTAAAATAATTAAAAGTGATAAATAAATTTTTAAATATACAGATAAAACTATAAAGAAATTAAAGACTTTATGTCTTTAATTTCTTTATAGTTTTAGGGCTGGAGATGGGTCTTCCGAAGTGAGTGAGCGCATTTAACTGCATAGTTGTATGTAATCAGATATCAGGTTGGGGGAACGTGATCTATATAAAAGAGTAGATCGCCGAATAACTTACCTGGTTAGTATAGAAAAGTATCTTTCAAAAAGGGGTTGAACACCACTGCTTTAAGATATATTAGTAATATCCTTGTATAATATCATTTAATTATAAGAATAATATTACGCATTTTATATAAACTATGAATTCTCATGCATGTTTAATTAACTAAATAACCTTAGCCCAATTAATTCAAATAATCGATTTCCTACTATAAAACACAAAATCTTTTCATTTTTTAAAATTTTTCTATAATTAATTTTGTGATTTTAATTAATTAATACATAAATTTAGAATTTTGTGTATATGTATATATATATATACACAAATATCTATATCTATAATTTTGTGTGTATATATATATATATATATATATACACTCAAAATTATAGATTATATATACATAATTGAAAATTTATTAAAAAAAATTTAACGAGTGTGCAGAAATAATTTTAAAATAACAAATAATTAATTTAAATAATGACTTGAAATTCCCCAAAAAATGAATATAAAAGTGTAAATTAAGTTTATGCGATATTTTTATTTATAATATTGTATTTTAATTATTTTTGTTTAGAATTTTTTTTTTTTTTATTAAAATAATTCCATATACATAATCTAATTATTAATCAAAATAATGTCACAATGAGTGTTGTATTTTATTGATTTTTGTGTCAAAGTATAAAGGGTTTGTAAAAACTATCATCATGTATTGGTATACTCTTTCTAACAAATGCTTCATCAGTTCTGACATCTTTTACAATATGTGCAACATCATATTTAATTTTATATTTTATAAACAGTTCTCTCTATAAGTATTAATTTTAAATATATACTGTTTTAATAATTTATTTTCGATAACGGTCGTTATGTATTTTTAGTATAACACGAATTATTTCATCTTGAACTTTATAAAAGCATAAAATCCTGTCGATAGCTTTTATGTTTATTTAATTAAAAACAATTTTCATTCCTTTATGCACTAATTTTTGTCCTTAGTAACTTTTGATGAAAGGTTATAATTCGTGAGGTGTAGTTTTGGAGAAATAAATTATTAAAATTCCAATAAATTATATTAAATGAAAGCTTTATTTTTATACTATTGTTGAATGTAACATTATTTCTCTAGTTAATATCGTTTACTCAGTAAAGCTTGTTTTACATTTTCATCATATACAATGGTACCTCGCAATTCGATATTTGAATTTGGCGGTATAGCGTGTGCGCGTACATGAAATTCTGTGATATCATTTGTTATTTTTCATTTCTTGTTGGGCTGTTTTAGTGTTTGCCAGTGTTGTTTGTGCTAATTTTCAATTCTGCATTTTTCGAAAAATAAAAACTTTGTGCATCCATAGATTATTATTATTTTTTTGAGTGAAATGTAAGAATGAGTTCAAAGAGAACTGACCAGAAGAATAATTCCGGAAAGAAGAACACTTGGTTGAGCATAGAGAAGAAAGAAATTGTAAAGTGTATAAAACTAGAACAATTAAGTTATAACTCAAGAGTATGGCGTTTCAAAAACAACTGTTTGCAACAGAGATAGAAGATTATGGGTGTTAGGACTTTACTAAAGCAATAAAGATTTCTGACAAGAATAGATCTTTTATCAGTGAAGAGATGGAAAAGCTGCTTCTTTCTTGGATTAGAGAAAGTCAGATGAAAGGAGATCCAGTAACTCGGGTAATGATCTGTGAGAAGGCTAGGTTAATTTTGGAAGAATTGCAGAAGAAATTTCCAGATTGTAACCTCAGATCAAACTGAGGAATTTAAAGCAAGTTTAGTTAAACTTCATTCCAACATCCAAGGGCTATAAAATAGTATATTTTGTAATTTTCTGTGTTATACAATAGTAAAATATACTATGATATTTTTTTTTATTATACGTATCTCTCTCACTTTCCCATTAGGGAAGGTGGGATGGGAATCCGACTATGGAAATGGATTCATTTCCATAGTCGGACTCCCATCCCACTTCCCGTCCATTTCCATAGTCTTATATGGAAAATATTGTCCCTCAATTCGACAGTTTCTCAATTCGACGTTAGTTCGAAGATGGATTAGTGTCGAATTGCGAGGCACCACTGTATTCTAAAAAGATTAATGAAAGGAAAAAATCGATTAATGAATTTAATTTTTTCTGCTTGCTATCTCAATTGACTAGGTAATATAGTTCCGAAAAAACTAAAACATATTTGAAAAAAAAAATGAAAATTTGTATTCGTTTTTATTGCCAAATATTTAACAATTATCAATTATTTCTTTTAATTTACTATAACAGATTTTAAATCTCTTATTGCAATGAATCATAAAATGGTTAATTTTAAATAAAAAGTTTTAAAGTTACCCTATGTCTTTATGATCATTCAAAAATAAAGGGCACATTCGAAAAGTATGCAATTACTTATTTCCAGAACATTCTCTTTTGTGGTTTATATAGACTTAATTTTAAATAAATATTGAAATTATATTTTTCAAGTTATTTAATTAATTATGAATATACTACAAAAGATTAAAGGTATATATTATTTTTAAAGTCAATTATTTTTTATATAATTAACATATAGTATAAGAAATTAGATCGGTTCGTTGTTTGTAAATACGATAACGCGCTTATTTATTATTTGATCTGTATAAAATTTATATGTTATTAGATCACATTAGGGAATCAATCTTATTAAAAGTGATCGTTATGGATTCAATGTCATCAGTTAAATATGAGAAAAAGATATTTCACTTATTTCTGGCGCAATATCACGAATAAATATTATGCAATCTGAATGAAATATATACACAATATTGGAATCCTCTAAGGAATCAGTTGCATTGAAGGTGATTGTTATCGATCACTTTCACTGTGATTGAGTCCCTAGACGGTTTCAATATTGTGTAGGCCTATATATTTCATTCAGATTAGATAATATTTATTCGTGATATTTCACGAATAGATGCCCCAAGATATTCTTAGTTGTTATGTCCGACATCGAACATTTTCAATAAATTCGAAATTGATCATCAGCCTACTTTACGAAGGAAATGGACGCTTATAATATATTTTTATGTTCTACTAATAACTTTTAAAATAATTACCATATTTTCATAAAATTTGGAAGTGATTAAAGAACATCTCGATGCCGCATTCTTTATCTTATAGGATCATTTAATCCTACAGGATAAAAATTCATTTTTATCACAATTTTACTTTATATTATTGCCAATAGATGTCGCTAAGTACTAGCTGTGTAGGGGTAACATATGGCATAACTGATTTCCTAGATATTAATAATAGACAGGGCTGGCTTAACACAGCGTCGTTTATCATTAATATCAATGATATTAATGATAAACGATGCTGTGTCACGAATCGACGTCAACACGATCGTGACACGACGTAACACGACGCACACGACGTGACACGACGTAACATGATCGTGACATCCATAAATATCTAATATATTTGGATATTTATGGATGTCACGATCATGACATCCATAAATATCCATAAATATCTAATATATTTGGTTAAATAAACGTTAAAATTAGACATAAAACTAAAAGATTCTAAACGCTAAATAAATGGCATATTCAGAAAGTAGATTATTTTAGTTATTGCTGGAACAGCTGTTTTGAATTTTAAAAGAAACATGTATAAAATAAAATAGTGGAGAGGGACAAATGATCGACTAACTTGTTATTAAATTATTAAAGTTCCATATATGTATATTTATCCCTATTTTTGTATTATAGATTGGTTCTGCAAAAATACTGTGTAAAAGAAAATCATGTAAATCAAATCTAACATTTGTATAGGAAATGTACATTTCTACACAAATGTTAACCTTGATTTAGACGGTTTTCATTTATATGGTATTTTTGCAAAACCGATCTATTATGTAAACAGAGAAATAGATATAAATCGAAATAATTTTGTCAAATTTTCGGCTATTTTTGTAAATGATTAAACTGCATATAAATACAGTTAAAATATTTCTGAAATCACTTTAACTATTTTGTAAACAAAATTTTAAATAAAATTTAGAAAAATAGCGCTACTAATTCTTTTTATTATTTTTTTCTAAAGTCTTATTCATTCATTTTTTCTTTCTTTTTCACCGCAAAATAACTGTAAAGTAAATCATTGCATTCAAACTATATATATTAGGAGTGAACAACCTTTCTGAAACATCGTTCCATTATAAACAGGGATGAAAAATATTTATCCCATTATAAACTGTATATATAGGCCTATATATATATATGTTTATTTACCGTGTGCTTATATTTTATGTAATTATTTTATTTATTTCACCAAACCTAAACCAAAACAATAAAAATTCTTGGACAGTAACTTTTGTTTTAATTAGATTTTGATATTAAAGGTATTCATTGAGTTAGCAATACTACAGTATAATTAAAAATTTTTAAAAACTTTTATTGATAATATATAATAAATATTTAATAATTTTAATTAATTTTTTTTAAATTAGATCACGGATTTCATTCTAAAATTAGACTGCCTTGATATATGTATACTTTAGTATTACTAAGGTCTTGTATGTTCCTATTGAAAGATGGTTGCTTTACAAAATTAAAAAAGAATCGATGTCCTTGAAAATGTTTTTCCTTACACGAATAATATTATACTCATTTAAAATACACTTTGTAATGATCAAAATCTGCAAAGGGAATTTTTTTAATTATAAAAATAAACACGAGTCTCGACATTTCCGGGAATTCCATTCAGGAAACACCGCGAATACGCAAAATTCGAGTATATCAACAAGATATTTAAATTCCTCTAAAAATTTATAAACAAAACGTTAAGTTAAAAGAAATGACTAAAAATAATTATCAAATTAATCATTTGCCTTTAGCTTTAAATTTTGTATACATATATAGCCTTCTTCAATAAAATCCAAAAGTATATCTATATAAAGCTTTAAAAAATATTTTAAAAAATATGAATATTATATAAAATTATTGAAAATACTAATTTCTAAAATCTGTGAATAGTCAAAATTACGATTATTGAGATTTCAAGTGTAATCTGTTTTAAATACAGTACTGTATATTACTTTGTCCTAGATAATTATATTACAATAGAATAAGAAAGTACAGTATCGTAAAAATAAATTAATGTAAAAATAAAAATGATATATACTATAAATAGAATTAAAATTTATTTCAGACATAAAATATAATTCAGGGTAGCATATATTTTTACTTTATATACGTTTTACATATATACTATATTTATAAATCTAGAATAATTGCGCAATCAGTTAATTTCACGAATACAGTATTAACAATAAAATATAATAATTTAAAGTAAATATTTTATCAATAATAGGAAACTAAAGAACTTTTTAAATATCTTCCAAGAGATTATTAAATTCGTCGTTTGCGATAAGTTGTTTTAAAGATATCGATTTATTAGTAATCGATTATAAAAAAAAATAGATATTTTAAAATAATTCTTACTTTTGCTATTTTGTAACAAGATCACACAGAAATTTCGGAATTATAGTTCTGTTAATAAGAAATTTATATTTTAAAGTTTGATTCAGTGATACTGTATATCTTTTCTAGATATATTTCAGACAAAATAAGTATTAATATGTCATTTAAAAAATATTGAGATAAATAAAAGTAAAATGTAATGCAGAATATCTCTGCGATACACGGAAAATCGCAAAGATTTTATATTATTTATTAACTGAATATAATATTATATATTAAGTTAATATATGATATTATACAAAGTAAATTACAATTATTTTGTGTTTTCCTGTGTCTTTATTTTTTAATTTCTAAGACATCACTTTATATTTTAAACGTTAAAGTTTCTATTTTCTTGTATAATAAATAGTAACTTATAACAGTTTAATTCATAAATGTTGTATTTAGCAATTAAAAAGAAACGGATCAAGTCTGATTCACAGTATCAATTTTGCTATAATATCAAGCAAGAATTAACCAATTTAAATAACATATAGCTGAGTTTTAAAAAACTTTTGGAAATAAATTCTACAAAAAATAAATTTCCAATAAAACTTATTTAATTTTAAAAAATTTTGAAGAAAAAGATTTTATATTTTTGAATCCGTTATTTTCTTCTTTCGAAGAGTCATATATTCAATCTTGATTTTCTAATCCAGGAATATCAAATTCGCGGTTCATGGGCCAAATACGGATTCCACTGTCATAAACATTTTTAACAATATGTTTTACATAGAATAATTACTATACTTCGTTCATGAAAACAATAATGTAATAAAACCCATTAATTCGAATAATAAATTAATAAATACTGTAAACTATTTTCTTTACTACATTACAGAATGTTGACCTATCTAGATTTTTTCGAATTTTATTCTCCTATAAAGCAGCTATTTTTTGTAAAATGTTAACAAATGGGAATGCAGCAGATTTGAATGTTTAGTGGCGGCCCTCATAAATTTGCTTGTTTTCTTAAAACTTTCAATACTCTTTGTCCTTTAGAAGATCTGCGTTTGATTCCCAGATATCAAACTGTAGAGCGATTCAAGTGCTCATTCATGAGCTATCTATATTTCCGGTGGGTCATTCGTACGTAAAGGATAGAATTTAATGAGTAGATGCTGATAATATTTGAAAACTTTAAAGAGATGTGAAACCTGGAGTCCAACTTGGATCCTCAATTAGATTACTTTAGATTAATTTTAGTTAAATCGCTGAATCTAACTCTAGATATGTTCGGCAACTTCAGAGTCCATCATAGGCTAGCCAATAACTATGTTAAGCTCAACTTGAAAACTGAAGAATCGGATTGAACGAATATGGCCCTGACGCCTCCTGAAAAACTGCAGATGTGGCACCTGAAACATCTCCAGTTCCACAGAAATTCAGGAATTATAATTCTGTTAACAAAAAACTAAAATTTAAAGTTTTAAATTTGAATATTCAAAGATATATCTTTTCTAGATATATTTCAGGCAAAATAGGTTCATAAAGTATTAATAGTCTACATTAGTTAAAAAGATGGTAAAATATTGATAAAATTATTTATGAGATATTTATTTCAATATAAAATTTATAAAATTATTAAGAGTAAAATGGGATGCTTATATATCTTTTCAAATAATAAATCCTGCCTACAAGGTGGTAAGTGATTATTACAGCTGACCAACTTTTGCAGGAAGATTGTTTACGTTCCCTATTTGCCCGAAAATCTAAACACTTCTCGGGAAGCACTGCTATAAAATCTCGAAATTTTAATGAAAAATATATATTTTGAATAAAATTTCAATCTGTTTCGAGTTTTATAGTAAAATTTTTATTAAAATATCGAAGTTAATGTGCATTTTCAGCAACAAAGAATAGATTTTTTTAACTCTTCCTAATGGTTTTGGTATCTTAATCATTCGGTATGATTTTGGTATGAGATAAATGTATTAATTTTAATTCAAATGTTACATTAACGATTTTAGCTTATTTGAATAGCAGTTGAAGTAATAATGATAAATATTTTAATATAGGCAATAATTGAATATATAAAATAATTTTTTCAGAATTATTGTAATGATTATATAAAAATTTTATTATTTTTAACTGATAAAATAATTCACAATATTAAAAATGTCCATCTAAACAATATTTCTTTTATTTTCTAATCATAAAATTAAATATGACCCTCGACATTTGCGGGAGTTCCATTCCGGAAAACACCGCAAGATACTGAAAATTCGCGAATATTAACAAGATATTTAAATTCCCCCTAAAAATTTATACACAGAAAGGTTCAGTAACAGGAAATTACTGAAAAGAACTGTCAAGTTATCAATAAGCCTTGGTTATAAATTTTATATGCACGCATACTTGAAAAGAGAAAACAAAAACTATAATGGCTAAAAAAATATGAATACTGTAAAATAATTGAAAAAATTAATCTCTGAAATCCATGGATATAGTAGTCAAAACTACCATTATTGAGATTTAAAATGGGCTGTAATATGCTTTAAATATATTACTTCATTCTAGAAAATTATGTTACAATAGGATAAGGAAGCTTCATGAAAATAAACTGATGTAAAGATAAAAATTATATATGATGGAATTAAAATTTATTTTAGTCATAAAATATAATTCAAATATCACGCACAATATTTTTTGCTTACCTTTTTTCTTTTAGGATTATATAATTCCTATCATTCAGAATTATTTTTAGAAAATAATTGCCGATTGTTTACAAAAGTGAGAAAGTTTCCCTTTTATTGCCTAGAGGTGAAAATGTTGCGATATATTTTCGCACAGTCTTCCTAGTGGTTAAATTAAATGTTACATCGAATTTATGACAGACTTCCTGAATATTAACAATTTTTCAAGGTTAAGTAGTGATTACTATAATCATTAAACATTCTTTAGGTATACATCATTTATGCATCGATAACCTATTTAAAAAGTGTAACCTGAATTTATTTAAATTTATAAATATAATATAAAATCTTATTATTATTTTTAGATTTATTTCTGCGTTGTGCTTACTTTCTGATCATCCTATATAATAATTTATTATACAAGATGAATAAAAAGTAACTATGCACTTAATTATTGAGAGATAAAAATATACAAATACAGAAAATGACGTTTTCAATCCTTTTTTTTACTTAGAAAAGATGTTGGAAATGAGTACCTGTAAGAACATATCTACACGTTTTATCTTGTTTTGAAACATTGTTAAACATAACTGGACTGATGTTTTTGACAAATGCTGAGATGCTCTAAAGTTCAAGGAAAATATGTAGATTGTTTTTGTATACATCGCTTTATGCAATACAAGATACATACAATAATTTGTTAAAAAATTATATGATATCGCACAATTTTTCATAAAAATTCCAACTTCTCCTATCAACGTTTGTTTCTCATACTAATATATATGTACAGTTAGTTTCTGATTACCCTGTATAATAAATGTAAAAAAAAATTGATGCAATAGTTTAGTATTATTTGAAGGATATATCACTGATGGAATTAAAGAAAAATGATCAAAATTAAGAAATTTTGGTTTCATTTAGTGCAATAACTTTTATTAAAGTTTAAATAGTGCTCGAGTTTTATATATAAGTAAGTTTATGATGCTATGCTGTGATGAAAGGCGAAAAAATAAAAAAAAAATTCACGCTATTCAAAATAATAAACAAAAAGAAAAATATGGTTTATCCTTTGTATTTGGAATTTTAAATAATCTTAATTTACCGATCATTCCGAATTAACAGATTTTGGAAAACGAATTATTTAAAGAAACACAAAAAATATACTGTATATAATTTTATTTATAAGTTTTTTTTTTTATTTCTTGGAATTGTTAAGACATTTACATAAAAAAAATGATTATTTTAAAGTTGACGACATTTGTTTGAAGCTTTTAAAAAAGGATGTCGTGAATTATATTATCATTATTATTATCTAGATATATAAATAAAAATATAGATTGCGTTCTTGAAATCAGTTTATCAAACTGCTACTACGATTTCTTAGAATTGTGAATGGTAATTATCATGTCAACAGTCTGTCAGGATAAAATTTGACCCATTCAACTTAAATTGCATATATACTCTATATTTATATATAAATAATTTGTTTTAGATGAGTGACGAATGAAATATTTTTTTCATTTTGATTACAAATACGAATATAAAAACTGATTAAAAAATAATATTTTATAAATATATAATTCTGGATAACTAATTCGTATCTTCATTAACATATTTATAGTGTGATTCTTAATAAAATTTTAATTAACTTTTTTACTAATTATTCTCATTAATATTTAATATATTATAAATCAAATTTATATGCAAACTGATTATAAAGATTTTTATATTATACAAGAAACCATTAGCTTTTTAGTTTATATAATTTAGATGATTCACTTTATTTAATTCCGTTTTCATAGATAAGATAAAAACTTTACAGGAGTAATTTTATATACCGTATATTTGCTATGCTTTAGTTATTTTTTTATGTTATTTGCTTTTTTTGCTTTACTGATGCAGAAAATAATCAATTTAAAATAACTTATATATATTTTTAGTAATAAATTCGATTAACTTTATAAATAACAAAGTTTTATCTGAAGGAAAATTTTGGATCAATTTTTTTTTTCTTTTATAGTTTTTCAAAGAAGTAAATACCGTATCTAAAATATTGTATATACAGTATATATAGCCTGTTTGGAAACAATGCAAATGATATGGTGAGAGTATCTAAGTATTTGCCAATAAATTGCATAATTTATTCATCACTATATGCTGGACAATCAAAGACGAATATATATATATATATATTAATTATTTATGTTTAAATTAATAATCAAAATTAATTTTGAATCTTAATATTATTCTCACACAAATAATTTACAATTGTCAACAGTATTTCTTTACTGCTTTAAAGCATATAAAATTTTTATTTTATCGTATTTTAATGACAATTGGGTGAATTTAATAATATGCCTCTGAATAAATTTTCTAAAATTGTGTCTAAATTAAAACATATGCTTATCAATATAGCTATATACAATAGCCTACTCAAAGTTTTTGGAAAATTTATTTGATTTAATATTAACAATGATTCTTGAGATCTCATATTCATCCTGTATAGACAAACATACAAAGTAATTTAAAATACAATACTTATATATCTACTTTTAAATCTTTAATCTACTTTTAAATGTACTTTTATATATCTAATTTATGAACTTAATATATCTACTATACATTAAGTTCATAAACTTTGTAGGAAATATATTCAAAGTTTAAGAACAAAAATATTTTTAATATTAAAATTAAATGGTGATTAAAGTTAATTTACAAAAAAGTCGTAACTTGAAAATTAAAAATCTTTTTAAACACTCACAGGGGATTAAGTTTCATAAATTTTCCTTTGTGAAGATTTCAAGATTATTTTAATTTGATTTCTGTGAAGACGATCAAGAGGGGAGTATGTTTTATTTTACACTTCTTGAATCTCTGGTGGATTTTCAGGGATAAATTAAAAACTTAATACCGAGATTTTAAGAAAAATAAAATGATTATATTTTATCAAGTTACGAATATTTGCGAATATCTGCAGAAAGAGACCAATAAAAATTATCGTAGAAAAGTTTTGTTTCTACAAAATTATTATTTCAATTGAGAGACTACTAAATATTAAACTTCGCAGAATCAATCAAGTATTGATACATAAAATTTAAAAAAAATCTCAAGAATAATGAACAATTAATTTTCAATAACTGATTCCGCATTTCCAACGGATTGTAACCTATTAAAAATTCTTTATTTCTTTTTTTTTGTCCGACTTTTTTTATATTTAGCTTCACAGTTAGTACGGCCAAATAGAAGATATTAAATTTTCAAAATTTTCTAGCATTGTAGATCATATAGATATACAGGAAACTGCTTTATTACTATTATAAAATTTTGTTTATAGAACGATTAAAATGCATGTATGACCTAGAATGATATATTAACAAGCTTTTTGAGCTTTAATTTCAGATTCTTTCCTTTTTAATCTTAATTTAATTATTAAATTTTAGGTTTAATTTTCAAACATAGTAATATAATAAATAAATTGTTCTATCTTAAATACAAAATCGAAAATAGATATCGAAACCAGCGGCGGACCTACAGTTATCGAGGCCTGGGGCGGAGTTCTCCCTGAGACCCCATTATTGGATAACTATTCATATCTTATAAAATTATAGCGTCAGCGCTTCTAACATAAACTTTTAAACATAAACACGGCACATTTATACGTAATCATCCTTCCAGAA
>WUQG02420568.1:0-15236 GCA_011317285.2 Androctonus mauritanicus | reverse complement strand
TTTCAAGGGGTGGGACCCGAGACTCGAACCCGGGTCCTCCAGAGTGGAAAGCCGAAGCGTTTCCACGCGGCCAATCCAGCCGACCGTTAAGTTAAATTAGTCTAATTTAGTTTTTAGTTAAGATGCTGGATTGCGCACAGTATATTCTTGGCAACGGCCACATTTGGAATTCATAACGAGTGTTAACTCGTGATGGATTCAACTGGAAGGTTGAATGAGGGAGTTCAACGGATAGGACTCGGCTTCCCTGAAAAACTGGAGTTATAGGACCTAGTATTGAATCCGGATATAGCAGTAAATAGCTGCATTGCCACGTGGCCATCCGGGATTATAGTCATATAGGAAAGGAAAATGACTTTTAAAGAAATACATTGATAGCCGTATTATAAAATGATATAATAGTGAATAAGATACTCAAGACAGAAAAGTTGCAGAAAAAATGTAAATCAGTTGAATTAGTAATGATAATTAAGAAATGTTTACAATATTCTCTCAAAGTGATAATGAGATGAATTTGAAACTCAAAATATTGGATATTGTTAATATTTTAGAAATTCCTCTATGATAATTTTGATTGATCTAGTGAAATGAAAATATTTCCGGAAATATAAGGACATATCATAATTCTATCTAAACTCAAATAATTGAATGTAAAAATTAATGAATGTTATATTAATTTTTGACATTGTACATATTATTATTATTTGTTTGCAAATAATATTCTGCTTCTCGAAGTTTTTAATAATTAATATTTGTCTGTTTCGTACAGCACGAGGAAAATGTAACATTTGTATTGAAATTTTAAAAACACAAGCATTAGATCAAAATCTTATTTATGGTAGTCATCGTGGATTTGCGAGGGACAAATCAAGTATGATTCCTAGTGTCGTATGAGGTCGGAAGCTTGCGAAACTATCTTCGCAAAACCTTAGTAGTACAGAGTTGTTCATATTAAAATTTAATTATTATTTGATCAATTTCTATTTCATGTATTCAGAAATCTATAAAACATGTTGCAATTTAGTTTCAATTGTAATTAAGAATTTTAAAATTAATGGCTAAATTTAAACATGAAAACTTTAAAGTTTTTAAATATAATTCATTATAATAGATATGTTTTGTAAAATTAACAATTTTTTAGTGAATTATAAAACAGATAGTGTTTCTCTTTCATTATGTGCTTTTTTTCTGGATGTTATCATTTTATTGAATGAAAATCATTTAGGAGTGCATCAATTATAATTTTTTATATGATCGATAGTAAAGAAGAGAATAATAGAGACTAAATTGTTTTATTTACTACTAGTTATTTAACAATAAATTAATTATATTTTACTTATAATTTTGTGATGCTCCATTTTTTGTGAACAGATATCATTTTCCAATTAGAGGCGTTTTTTGTTAACAGGTGATACAACTTTCCAATCAGTGGTTTGGCAGAATTATAACAACCTTACCATAAGCTGCCCATCTCTACACAATGGTCAAATGCATTATAGAGGAAAGAGATTGTTTATGAAATCCGAGTGCAGCCCGGATCCCATGAATAATATTTGCAGGAAGTGGGATGCGAGAATCGAACCCAGGTTCTGTAGAGTGGTATGATGTTCCATTAGTATCGCAAATTGCAGTTATTGAAAATAGTCACTATATTCAAACGAAAGAAATATTTATTCCAAAACTTAAAATATATATTTCACAGATGGTTTCCTTTGCTAAATGATGGATAGTTTAAAAAATTTCTGGTCCAATTTTAAAACACTTCATGGCAAGCAGAACAGGATTATCTACTAGACACAATAGGCACGTGCCTAAAGAACCCTAAAAGTAGGTTAAAAATTATTGAACAATTTTAAATTTTTAAAAAATTTTATACCTACGGGACCAAAGGGTTTTAATCCGGCCCTGATGACAAGCCCCGTCATATCAAAGCCAAGAAATGTTGAAAAACAACCAAGATATAGAAAAACATGTTCACTATTTGGATGCAGAAAAATAATACGAACTTCCAACTAGATTCAAGGTTTAAAATTCGTTCAATTAATGAAGAATAGCTCGTTCCACAGTATAAAGCGGAATCTGTACAAAGCTACATCTGAATGCTTATCAAAACGTAAATTAGCTTCCTGCAATTCCACACGAAATCTTGGAACTTACATAGTCTGAAAAAGATCTAGAAAATTCGATAGGAAACATTAAGACATTCGGAAATGATTATGTTCTAGGAATAGCAGTTCCGGATACTCGTATCAGTTCAGATCAAGATTTGATGATAACCGATCTGAACGAATCTTTTTTTTTCTTTTTTGTCAACAGATGACGCCACTTTCCATTCTGGGAGAATACTAAGTGGTGGGGGAAAAACCCCTCCATAGGCTGCCCACTCCTGCGGAAGGGTCAGCCGGATTGTCGAGGACGGAGATCGACGGCCGGGCGTGGACCCCATGACAAATATTTCAGGGGTGGGACCCAAGACTCGAACCCCGGTCCTCTAGAGTGGAAAGCCGAAGCGTTTCCATGCGGCCAGTCTAAGTCAACAAAAGAAATTAAATGGCAAGAGAAGAATCATTCTCGTCTCTTTCAGTTAAAGTCAAAGAACAACTTCCAATCAGACTTTCACGTGTAGAAAAAGACAGTATAGTTAAGAATCCCTGTTCCTGATGTGGATCGTGGAAAAGATGATCCGTTTTAATTACAGATCTGGAAGTTCGAGATGATTCCTATGGATTAGGCATAAGAGATGGTGTTTTGCAACAACTTTTCACAAGGGCTTAATTTTTGGATTGCTCGGAAAAATGATTACTTAATGTAAAGTTTCCTAAGATAAAACTGTTACCTTAAGGACAATTACAACTGATCAATCTTGCGGTACAAGATAATACTCTCTTTAAGTGTTCTTACACTTTGAAATGTGAGATTCTGAAATGTAAATAAAATGATACTTTATGCATTTCGAAATGTCAATTCTAACTTGCTGCAATAAATGAAAACATAAAATAGTAAAAATCTTATAATTAATTTTAAATTTACTTTCCCCAACCGAGTTAATAAAAGTTAAACACTAGAGAGAGTATACAATCACTAATGAATATGTCATTATTATTTTCAAACAAATGACGTTCATATTCACTAATTACTTCAAGTGAACAGCGCCGGATGTAGGGCGATGCGAACGAGACAATCGCCTAGGGCGAAAATTATGGGGGGCGTGAAAATGAGATTTCACATACAAGGTTGATTATCTTTATCTTAACAATATTTCGTGGCTGTAGTCTGTCTACAAAGACACAATGGTGTATTTTTCTAACGGATAATATTTATCAAGGGGGAGAGAAACCAGTGCGAATTAAATTATTATTTACATGATTAAATGACAATCTGTCTAAACAAAATTTGTTTCTCTCATATTTTCCCACATTAGCATATCGCAATCAGGATATCATAATTGCAAATACGCTTTAACTGTTATTAATATAGATATCAGTTTATTTTCACTAAAAGCTATATATAATCCCAGTCTAGGCTTACTGCCTTCAAACCCAATCCTTTTTTTTTTAATGTATCTTAGTGGCTATGTATCTGACGTCATTACATTCTTTTGGTTCCAAAGTATTAAATATGTTTATATATTAATGTGCATGAATGAAGACGAAAAGGGCACCACTTTTTAATATTGCCTCAGATGACAAAATATCTAGATCCGGCGCTGTCGATGAAAGTATACAATTCACTAGTAATAGTTTATGTTTAAGATACAATCCACTTCCACAGTATCATATATTCAGCAATATGTAAATCGTAACATTGTACAAAATAGGAACTATACCAAAGATTCCAATATCTTTTATTATTTTAATGATGTAACTAAATCAATACAATAATTGTTTTCCTGAGAATGACCTAACGAAAGTGCGCGAACGCACATTACGTTGTTTACTGATCGGCCGCATAGTAAAGCATTCGCTTACTGCCTTGGAGAACCGGGTTCAAATCCTGATCCCACACCTCTAGTTTTCAGAGGGAATCGGCCCCATCGTTGAACCTCCATCCTTTAACCTTCCAGTTGACCTTACCATGGGTGTTGGACAGCCTATGCTGGGCTTTAAAAGTGGCCTCCGACAGGTATAGCATATCCCAAATATACGACTTTGATAATTAATAACTAAACAGTAAAAAATCATCATTTAATAACCAGTACGGAGGCATCAAAATATTTTAATGCTTCCGTACCGGTTGTTAAATGAATTTTTTCTGTTTAGCAATTAGCAATACTGTTTAGTAATTCTACACTTTAAACCAGCGTGGTGAAGGTAAGGTTTAAAGTGCAGAATTGCTGAAACTCGAGCTGATGAACTAGAATTACTAAGTACAGACAGTTCATACATTTTCAATAAAAACTTGTTTATTGGTGCATTATGCTTCAAATCACCAGCAACCATAAATATAAACATAGTGAACGATTTATGATTTTGGATTCGTTTCGTAATATAAAAGTCGCTCTGGTCAAAATGCGCCAAATATAAGATTTATGAAAATAAAAACTGTGTGAAAAGAACTTATTACTACTAAATGTTTTTTACAATATTTAACACTAGTAAAAGTGCATTGTTAAAACCATCAAACAAAAAAACATATAACAGCAGCAATAAATCGATCAATAAACGTAAATGTAAAAACTGAAATCATAAAAATAGCATAATTCATATAAAAATTAAAACATGCTAAAAAAGTGAAATACCAATAATCCAAAAAAAAAAAAAAAAAAAGTCAAAATAACTAAATTCCTTTTTAGAAAGGTTTAACAGATTAAAATGCCTTAAACATTTAATAGCAAAATAATGGAATTGATTAAAACATGCTTCTTAGAAGGGCAGTTATAGAGTGCGCAGTTCAATGGTCAAGCAATGAATGATATTCTACTGTAGTCTGTCTACAGTTTTGGTAGTCTTCTCTACTGTTTCTAAGTAGCTTGATTCCCAACATTTATACCGATAGGCTTAATTGAACTTGTTACAGACAGATTAGTTACTTGTCATAATTATAATTATTCTCCATAATAAAAATTTCAAATCAGTACGTTAAACAGAATGAGTAAGCATCTTTTTCAGTCCATTTTGACACCTATGTGACAATTTTTTCACAGTTCAGTAAATACTGTTAATCAATTTAAAATACTTATGGAATAATGAGCTCGAGCTTATTTTGAAAAAAAGCTTGAGCTCGTTAGTTACCAAAATATTCGAGCTTTTCGGATCGAGTTAACTTAAACACCAATTCTAAAGTCATCAGATGACACTTTTTTTTATAGAATTTGGAAGAAATTGTTTTTCTATCGAGATATTGTTTTTGCAAATAATTAAAACTAGCATTTCCTTCTCTTATAAATGTATGCAACAAATTACAGTAATATTAATTGTATCTGTGATCAACAGTCTTCACACTGGCATGTCTTTAATAAAATTTTATATATAGGAAACTTCAACTTACATGTATATTATTATTATTAAATGTGCTAAGAAAGAAGAACACACATTACTGTATCGTTTTTTATATTTTGTTAACTTATTTTAAAATAACTGGTTTCCTTTGTAATTTTATTTTGTGCATTCAAAATTATTATTCTGCGGAGGGTGGGTGGCCTTCACCTAACAGGGAAAAGGGTCATGGAACAAAAAAAGGTTAAGAACCCCTTGATCTAATACAGTTTAACTAAACTGATATTTCAAAAAAAATCCTTATCTCTCTACAAATGGTGTCATAAATAGTTTTTCCTGCTGTCATGCAAAGAAACTAGCATATTATTTTTAAGTTGCATGCATTTTCTGATATGTCATAGATATTTCATTTATATTCTGATATGTCATAGATCAACTTCATGAATTTTGTTACATAAAAATTCAAAATTTATAAATAAGCGCATACAAAACATGCAATTTATGTACTTTAAACACTTAAAACATTTAGTTTTTTTAGACTTAAGTGTATATAGCATTAAACACTCAAAACTTTTCTATGAAAACACATTTCATTGGTACAAAATAGTTTATATACTTGAAATAGACAACTTACACAAATAATTATGGCAAGATGCCAATCTCACAATGCATCCTTCTAGCCATAATTTATTCAATTGGGACAAAGATTTTGTATGAATAGTGCTAGCACACAATACATACATTTAATTCTTACTGTACAGGATGGTTAAATTATGTACTGGCAGATTCAGAGTAAAGTAATTTTAAAAATACTGTACTAAATTATGTAAGGATATGACACTAAAATTCTTTCATATATTTTAAATAGAACAATTTTCTTATTACTTTGGGATTATTTATGATTGAATAAATTCATAAAATAATTTCCATTAATGTAAAGTAGTTAAAATATTTTAAACATTGTTGATTTATATTTACTTGTAAATTGTATGCATGCATACATATATACATTCTACAAGTAAATATATAAATAAACTTCATGATAAAAATTTACTTTGGCAAAACTTAAATGTTAACAAATTACTTCTTAATTACATTAAAAAATTATTATTAACAGAAAATTTATGTTAAAATATTTTCAAATTATAACTATCATTTGATTTAATAATAAGTAAATAAATTGGCTACAATTTTTCCAAATACCTTGAATTCACTTTAAATTTATTTATGGAAGCAAAATCATTTTCTCTTCTGTACATTGTGGACTTATCTAATCTCATTAATCAGCATGCAATAATTTTTAAATTCAACTTTAAATAATTACCGTGTTGAACGTTTGGTCTGAACAGTGTTGCAATAATTTACATTAGTTTCCACAATTGATCAAATATTTGCAGCTTTCTTGATGAAATAAATGAGTGTTTAGAAAACAGATTTTTAACATTACTTCACAGACTCTCAATAAAAATGATAAGTTATGATATAAAGCTTTTTACACAATGATTCTACATTTATTCTGTGAAGTCTACACCAACATTCTGAAATCTAAAAACTGAATTCTTTCAAATTCAAATCATTAAAGATAAATCGTTTTAAAGTTAAATTCCATCATTCAAACAAAATGAGAGATTTATAATTATGAAAATTAAATGGTTGTCAGATATTTTCCTTTTCTAATAAAATATAAACCTGAAGAATTTTAAGCTGTCAAGTTTGTTTAAACAAATCTAGGCAAACTAAAATCAGATTATCATACAGTATATAAAGATGAGAATTTGCTGCACTGTACAGGAGTGAATATGTCCATTTGCAAGTAGGATTGTACTTTGGAAAGCTGTATCCTACAGAAGTCATTTTGTTGTCATTTTCAGTAAGGACACTGATCACTTGGCTGTTAAAAGTCTCATTGATCACACAACACTGCTTCTGCGGCCAGCCTTAGGAGTACAATCACCTCTCTTCAAACTCCCAGCAATTAAGAAAGCACTGCAAACATTAGCTGTACAAGATTCAAGAAATGTAAGCAGTTCAAGTAGTTGGAGTTCAATGCTAATGTAAAATGTAATCTCACAACCTTTAGAGAAATGGAGAACACTGAAGATAAAACACAAGTTTGAAGTTAGAAACAACCCCATTTGAAAACTAAATAAGGACAATGGGAAGAAGGAAGATAAATCTGCTGGTCAATCTTAGGTGAGGTGACAGGCAGGATTCATGTGAGCTGCTGGCTCAATTCCATCTTTGACAGTGATAAGAAATCAGTGTCTCCAATCTGAAATATAAAAAAAGAATCAATAGTTAAGCATTAAAATTTAAATTATTATTTCAGTTCACTACAAATAAGTATTAGATAATATAACCCAGATGTCATCATCCAACTTAAAACCAGCTTCCAAAAAACTAAACTTGGAATATTCAAAACAATTTTTTTTTTTCTGATAACATTCATTAGGTAACTGGTTTTTGTTCTACAAATATTCCTTGTAAAATTTAAAAACTTAATTAAAATCAATTAAGAAATATAATCTCAAAAGTGACTAAGTTGTGTGTGCTATTGCAGATTAATCCATACTTCAAATGAAAAAGTCATGGCCTAAGAATTATTTCATACAAAATTATCTTCAAAAAGACAATATTTATTTCCATCTTAAATGTAATCAACTTTACAATTAAACAAAAAGTGCATTTCAGCTGCATTAGCTCTCTTCAGTTTTATTTTACACATTTGGAAGCAATCATCTTTTAGATAGGCTCCAGTCAACCCAAACTGTTCTGGAGAATTTCCAGTTTTTTGCAGCCACACATTACCTAAAACAAATATTGTTTTATCTAATATGTTATATTTTTTTGCTTACATAATTTTGATAATGAAGTATCAACTTACATAAAAATTTACTAAAAAATCAACAACATATTGTAAAAAATGGACATTTTTATATTATAAAGAAAATGTGTGTGGATATATAAATCATTTCATGGACGGTGGATTGGCCAGGCCTGTTTTAGATAGCAACAGCTCAAAAAATATCAGATAACAGTTCAGAAAATAATCAGAAAGATACAAAAGCAAAAATTTCTTTTATTTTCTCAAAGATCATAGAAACGATATTTTTGAATCAAAAATTCACATTTAGAATAAGCATAAGTGAGTTTTATATCATCTGATTGATTTATATAACAAATAGTGATGTTTTTATCTATTTTTTGGCAGTATTTTTAAGTTTGTTTATTGAAGTTGAAAATATCCAGAAAAGAGTTATGATGACCATAGGAGAGAAACAAAAATATAAGAAAGCCAATTTTGGCTAGGCAGGCTTAAATTGTCCAGTTTAAACATATATCCTTGAGATCCAGTAGCGTAACTAAACAAACCAAATCAGACCCCATATAAGACAACATGTTAAGAAACTTGTGAAATACATTCCAGAGCACCCATTAACAAAGGACTCCAAACAAAACACATTTAGCTAGAATAATTTCAAAATATACTTTCATATAAATAATATTTATTTTAAAGACATTATTTTTTTTTAATTAAAAATACACTAATCAGAACTGCTTGCTTATAGATGTATAAATCTTTTTTAATTTGGATGATATGAATCCCAGAAATTTGTTTAAGAAAATATTTTGCAATTTAATTTATAAATTAATAAACTTGACAATACAAGTGTGACTAGAGTAGTTAAATAAAATTTTCATGCCAATGCTCTTATAACTAATCATCAAAAATTTCCATTTTTTAAAATAAATTTTCAGATAAAAAGCAATATTTTTCATCATTTGTTCTTTTTTTATGTAGTTCTTTTGATGGCCAAAGTTATGCCAAGCATTAGCTAGTACATCTGAAAGGTTTAAAATAAAGTTTATTTTAACTTTATGGAGTTTAATTATTATTTTACTGAAATATATATATCAAGATTTCAGGTTTTTTAAATCCAGAAGTTAAATTTCAAAACAGCCAATACATTTTTATACTAAAGCAACCTCATAGCACCTTTTCATACTAGCTACAAGATTAACAGTTCTGAGATTATTAATGATCATTCATGCAAAAATAGGGAAGTTTTAAGCTCAAATATTCTGAAAAGAGGAATAAAACAGCAGTAGTTGGTCTTCCAAGAGCATCTCATTCATTATCAACCAGATTTAAATCAGGAGATCTAGCTGGCCAATCTATTTGATCAATTCTCTGTTCATCAAGATATTTGTCCACAAGATGCTGTGTGATCAGGTATTATTCACCAATATGAATCCTAAAACCATTGCATTTGTATTTGAAGAATATATGGTTCAAAGATCATGCCTCTAACATTTCACATTTAAAACTCTCTTTCAAAGTTATGGAGATCTTTGTAGCTATTGATCTCTGGTCATATTAATAGACCTTCACTTCTAAATTGATCAATTTCTCTAATTCTTGATGGCTGATATCTTGTACCATCTTTCCATATAAAATTCCTTCTGAAATCAGATTGCAGACTGAAGCTGGACTTATCAAGGAAAGTTATATTCACACATGTGAATGTCCCACATAATCATGTTGATATACAATTCATATACATTCTTCTGAAGTGAGGCTAAGGAGATATAGTACACATTGATAGTCTCTTCGCAAAAAAGTACTTCATTAAGCCTTCTAGTCATAGTTTACCTTGAAATTCTCCTTCTAATGGCTTCAGTAAGTTCAGAATTCATATGTAATCATCAAGAATTTTAGAATTTAAACATAACAAAAAAATTTGATATTATATATAAATTTTGATCTCAAAAAATATGAATTTTTTTGATATATCAAAATTTATAGAAAATATCAAAACATGATTTGAAATTTTTGCAAGGATTGGAACTTATAGCTAAACCATTGCACAGAGAAAATAATAATATCAAGTAAAATATAAAGAAAAATTAAAAAGTACATTAGAAAATGCAAAAATTGTCTAATATAAAAAGTTTAAAGAAAACCATCCAGGCAAAACAGTTGCCATATTAATTGTATTTTATAAATATTTTTGAGAGAAAAATTCAAAATCCATTAAAAATAACAATTGCAGGTATTCCTTGAGATAGAACAAATTGTATTATAATAGTAATGTAATAAATTAAGTATTTTGATTGGTCAATGCAATTCACATGCATGATCCCCATCATAATGGTCTGATATACTGATATCATTGTTGTTTTGTCTGGTTCCTGTAATTTAATGTTCACTAAGTTTATTACAATCATGTATTGCATCATAATAAATATTGGTAGCGAGCAATTTGTAAATTTAGCATATTTCTGATTTACAATCTCAAAGTTTGAAATGAATCTATCCTCAGTCAAGAACACATTGCATTATGTTTTTATTTTTTCAAAACTTTTGTTTATATTTAAAAATTTTAAATAAACACTGTAATAAAATTTCATATTACCAAAAGAGATAAGAGCATACAAAAGTAAAAAGTTCAAGAATATGGGAATTAAAGCTCAGAAAGATTATATATGAAATACCCGAAGCACTATGGCAGAGAAATTCACAAGAAAACACAGAGAATTAACAGGAAGAAGTGCTTTTGATTTTTTATAATCATCATCAGTTTCCATACAACGAATTCAAATAGAACAAGAATCAAATTAGTAACTATGGTAACGTTAATCATTAAAAGAATTTTGAATAATAAACAGTGTAAAAAATACATATATGTACATTTATCATCATTATAAACATAGATAGGGAATTAATAAATTTACAGTTTTTGTTAATGTTTACAGTTTTTTGATCTAGAACACGATTTCCATGCATTACTTATGGCCACTGGGTCGATTCTATTGAATGGCTTGACTTCCGAGGTTCAATTCGTATATATCGTAACAGCTTCAGCAACTCTACCCTTTGTAGAGTCTTCTTGCTCAGGTAAGAGCTTGGCATCCCTCCAGTTAACAGTTAAGTCAGTTAGTAGGACCCTTTGCACTAACGCTGTCGAATTTGCTTGTTTTTCAATGTCTTTTTTGTGTTTCTATATATTCTATATATTAATTATTGGCAGTGTACAATTTTCGTTTTTCTTCAGAAAGATTATATTTTTGCAAATGACCATATCAATTATTATATATTAATAATGATGATATATGACAATATACTATTTACACAACAATTTTATGTTAATAAGCAAATATTTTTGTTTGTGAGACCTATGGACAATATGAATAGGCTTTTTGTTTGTTGTACCTGTGGTCTAAGGAGTGAGCAAGGATAGGTAATGAGATTTCAACAGAACAACACAGAAACTATGTTTTTATAACAAACAATGAGCTTATAATGCAAAGAGATCAATAATGATAATCTCGGAGATTAATAACCTTTTGAATCACTCCCAAAAAATGATTTGATTTTGTTTTCATTGGATTCAATGTCCACTTCAATTCAGTTCAATAAGAAATGTTCTCTTGATAATCTTGAAGAAACAAGATCACACTTAGTTGTTCCCTTAAGTCTTTTCTACTTCAGGGTTCTTGATTTTCCATTGGATTTTTCCTCTTTTTCCTTTTTATTCCATGGATATGGCAACACAATGTGGAACTTACACTCTCTCTTTTAGGATAATTTTTTCTTTTTCCTTTCTCCAAGTTAATGACTTGCATCTAGCTGCTTGTCTCCAACACAGTTAGAATGCCAACTTTCTCCGAGGTAAAACTATCAGAACTCACTAATCTGTTCACATCAGAAAACTCTCTCTCTCTTTAATAACTAATCTTTCCCTTTTATTTTTTTAAAAGAGGAAAAGAATAGAATGTGCCCCTCTAGTCTCACTTTACAATCTATGAATATCTATCCCTAGAGGAAGACAATGTTTTACACTATTTGTCTTTCTACCCAGTTACATTTCCTTTTCTTGATCTTACTGCAATACCTGTATGTCATATTACTCTCAATTTGATCATTTTTCTTTCTTGTTTGTTGTTCTTTAATCATGGAAGACAAAGTTCTCTGGGTTGGCTGACACAATAAACAATTCTTATCATTTGTTTATTTCTCTATGATGTCACTCTGTTTGAATTCCTTTCATATATATATATTTTTGAAAGAGATGGGAGTGACACCTTACACCAGGGCCAAATTCAGTGTCCCCACAGTTTTATCAGAATTATAAAAAGAATAAAATATTAACAAAAAAAATAATGATTCATATACTAACAGGTTAGGTTAATTTAGTTAAGCCACCATATCCTCATGGGATATGCAATATCTGTCTACATTTTACATCATATTACGACAGAAAAAATGTAACAAGACAATGATAGATAATTTGAGAGAATAAACAAAGTCAAACAATGAATTTATAATATATCAGCAAATAAAAATAATGGAATTAGCATTCACTACGTAAACTCAACTAAACAATAAGAATGACTTACCCAATTTATACCTATAAAAAGAATTTCTAAACTTCTTGACTTCTTCTAACACAACGAGCAACTTTCCTTTTAAATTCTGTATAGTTTTCACGCCATTCTTTCTATAAAAATTAAATAAAAAAGATGTCCATTTAAGATATATTGACTAATGAAACAAAGATAAAAATTGAATTTTGATCAAAATAATGATCTGTGTCACAATTTTTGAGTTAATATTAATATATGAAATTTCCTTCAGTAATCCTATAGTCAAGTTTTTGTAATTTACTACAAGACATAATACAAGAATTATTTATCAAGAATGAAATAGAAAGCATAGTATGGCCTCAATTATCTAATTGGGAATGTGAAATATATTGGTTAATATGGAATATATAATGACAATGCTCATATTTGTTATCATACCTATGACATAATAATGTACAACAATAAATATAAACATTGAATTTTTATATATAGTAAACTCTGATTAACTGGGGGAATCAGGAAATTAATTTTCTTAAATACTCTGCAAAATACTCAAAAAAAATTTGGAATTATGGACAATATTCATTTAATATTAAAAAATAAATAAATTGTATACATACATATATACATCCAAATGTTCTATAATTATTAAAAAAGCAAACAAGAAAGTGATTTATTTGCAGCAAGGAATTATTGAAATATTTGTAATTTTAATTTGATTCTAATTTTTATTGGCAATTATAATAAAGAAATTAGTCTAAGACATTTAAAAATCTTTCAGATAGTGCATCTAGATAAAACTTCATTAACTAACATCATTTCTGGGTTAAGGATTACCCCTGATTAATCCACAATCCTGATAATCCAACTATGGATAATTAGGAGTCTACTGTATTCTAACATTCAAAGTACCATTTACAACTCATCAATCATCATCTAACAAAGTTGTTGCACAACCCTAACTACTGCAAACCAATTTTAAAAGCCTGGAAAAACAGGTGCAAACTCACAAATTCAACAATTATGCCACTATTTATTTAAACATTATTATTTTAATTTGTTAATTTATTGTAAAAAATAATCATGCATCTATATAAAATAAATCTATGTGACATATATAATCAATGGTGGACTGGCCATAAGGGTGTTCTAGCAAATGCCAGAAGGGCTGGTGCCATTGTAACAATATGAGCCAGCAGTTGACAAACCGATTTTTATGTCATGCATCGCACTTTCAATATAATGTATATTTGTTTGAGATTCCTCTTCATTCATTTTTATTCAAATTTATCAATATTTTAATATTTGCTCACAAATAAAAACTTGGTACTTTAGGTAATTATTTTTATTTTGTTGTTAAAATTTGTTTTGTAACAAATACAATGTAGAATATTTAATTTATTTTATATATATTAGATATATTGTCACAAAGATATTATGATATAAAAATAAAATAGAGACAGGAGTACTGCAAAAAATTTATTAAAAAATTATTTAATTTTTTTTTGAAGTATTCCTGTCTTTATTATTATTTTTTCTATATCTTATGGCGAAATGGCCTTGTGATGATATATCCATGCGACAAATTGTCCTAATACCAAATCTAACTAGTGGGTCGCTAACAGATATGTAAGCACTGTCAGGATAATGCCAGAATTAAAAATATGTGCCAGTATGCTCCTGTATATAATAATTAATTTTTAAAATCATTGGTTAAGATTACCCTGAAAAAACTAATAATAGCTTGAGCATTTGAGATTCTCATCATGCTCTAATTCTTTCTCTTTGTATATATACTATTTTTTACAAGTAACATTATACTTTATGATTATTATCTTTATATTATAATCTTCTGTTTCAATTAATCAAATATTACAATGCTTATTATTATTTTTCCTGTAGAATTTTTATATATATGTGGTAGGATCCAAAAGTTCGGGAACTATAGTACCCATGACAACCAAAGCATGTAGTTAAAGTAATATTGTTTGAAACGCATTCTACTATCACTCTCCTCCGTGTTTAGGATGATTTCGCCAATGTCATGTGATTGAACTGTCCGTGTGGATCTTTTGTTCTGAGATAGTCAAATTTATTCTGCAACATAAGAAACATGGCTTTTCAAGAACAACGGTGTAACATTAAATTTTGTCAGTGTTTGGGGAAAACATCTGCAGTGACTTTAGAAATGCTAAGGAAGATGTACAGTGATTCTACGATGTCGAGATTGAAGGTGTACGAGTGGTATCAGCATTTTAAAGAGGGCCGAGAATCTATCACTGACGATGAGCGTTCTGGAAACTGTTCACTCAGAATTTATTCCCAAGGGCAAAACAGTGAACAAGGACTATTATCTAGACATCTTACGTCGTTTGAGGGAGTCCATTCATCGTAAACAGCCTCAGATGTGGCAAAGTGGACAATGGTACCTTC
>WUQG02420567.1:0-39717 GCA_011317285.2 Androctonus mauritanicus | reverse complement strand
TCAAAATTCTTTTATTTATCAACTTTTTCCTCCCCTTTAAGATCATATACAATCAGCACAATATCAATATACAGCCCCTTTTGATGTGTTAAATCCCCTTTTGATGTGTTAGGATATCCCTAACATTAAAATTAATGTTATAAAACAAAGAAGCCTAGCCTATTTTCCTTCTAAAAAATTACTCTCTTAAATTAATATCCATCTTTAAAAAGTTAAAATTGGAATGTTTTTTTTAATTTTATTGGAATCATATTCCTTTATTTATAGATTATTTTATATTTTGTTTCGGCACTTACATCAGAATTTTTCAGATGTATTCTATTGTATATACCCACGGTGGCCAAATTGCGGCTCTTTGGTATCTTCAATGTGGCTCCATACCATGAAAGTCAATACTTAATACGGAGAAAATACCTATTTAATTTTAAAAAATAATATATTTATAATATGTTTATTTATTGTAAAAAGTAGTATGCACCTATACGAAATAAATGCGTGTGAAATACATAATAAGCAGTTTTTGAAACTATTGTTAAGATTATCCGAAAAAGCTGATGCGGCTCTCATTGATCCAGAAAGAAACCGATTGCGACTCTTAACTATTTGGGATTCTCCAATATGGCTGGTAGTGAAGTGAAGCTTGGCCATTCCTGGATGATACTAAACGTTTGTGATCTAATTTAGATAAATTAGAGTTATTTAGATTGCTCGATTTTCGAACCTTAAAAAGTTTCATACATTTTCTCTGATGATAGATTAACATCAAAATGATCGGATTTAAGTTAAGCGACTAACTTTCCAGATGATAATGTCGTTATTTTAACTCGAAACACTGTCTTCATTTACCTATTGAAATGGCGATTATTACGGAATTTCTGACAGATGTTCATCGACTAGCATACTCATTATATAATTTTATTGAAGGCAGCTTGAAATTATCATCTGTCTATATTGCTTATTTTTCTAAACTCTCTTTTTGAAGCATTGATATTCGGCAAAACATATAAGCTTATCGTATTGTATATGGAAAATTTGACGAATAAGCAACTGTGAGTTATATCATTTCATATTTATTTGTAAATATCCGCGATTTTTCATTTTTGCCGAAAGTTTTTCTGGCTATTAAAATAGCTGAAACTATAAGCTGAAAATAAGTAACGTTTCATACAGGTTTCAGTCATGAGTAGACTTACATAGTGCATAGTTTTTTTTTATGCGTAGCATTACATAGAACAATTTCAGTCGATAATTAGCATTATATGGAGCAGTTTTCATGATCGAAAACTATGCTCTTTGACTGAAAACTATGCTCTGTGCATTGCTTCGAATAACTGAAACTATATATTCTTCCTCATAATTGTGCCTATGACTGAAACTCTACTATTTACTCTTCTTCATAACTGTGTATGATTGAAACTACATACTCTTCTTCATAACTGATTTGAAATTGTACTTACAACTGAAACTATATATTCTTCCTATAATTGATTGAAAACTAATTGAAACTGTATGCTTTGGGTAATGCTTCGAATGCCTAAAACTACATACTCTTCATAATAATACGTATAATTAATTGTTCTTGGAAAACTAAAGCAAATACTAACATTGACGCGAGTGCATAAGAAGTGAGTAATATTGAGTGTTGAATGTACTCGGACTAATAGACATATCCAAATCATTTTTATATGTACAATAACATAAAAATGCCAACCTGTAGTTAACCTGTTTTTTATTAAATTGATTCAGTTATCTTTTTCATTTTAATCTGCTATTCATAATTCTTTGCACTAAGCAAAATTAAGTGGAAAATTATATTTTCTCCAATCGAATATATTGTCAGTTCAGTTCTTTAACTGCTTGCCATATATTTCGTAGACTATATGGTATATAGCATTTAATTTCTGAAATCTTTCGTTATTCTGATGTTTACATCCCTAAACTTCTTATAAGGTTTATGGCAAAATTATTAAAGAGTTTGTTCTAACAGTTTACACTTTTGTTAGCGAAACAAATGGAAGATAATTTAACATCGCTGACAGACTAATTTTCATTACACGAATATTTATTAAAAATTTAAATGAATTTCGGAATCGTTCTTATCAGTTTTTAAAGGGGACGGGTATAGTTTAATTTCCTAGAAAATTATGTCCTCTTAACAACGAATTAGAGTACAGTAAAATGAGATTAAAGATACTCTTAAAGCCACTTCAAAACTTTGAAAGAGCTACTATTATTATTATTATTTTATTGTGAAATTTATTTTTGTGTTTTCGTATTCTTTAAATTATAAATTGTGGAAAGATTAAAATTGCTTTAAATAATTGTAAAAATTTTTTACTTATAAATTTTTTCCCTCCTCGAAACGGTAAAAATCTGTAAGCGAAAATTATGAAAATGGACGGAAAAAATAGAATAGTGAGAAAAGGGGTCGGAAGAATTGCTTTCAAAATTTCGAAAATTGGGAATAATTAAACATTTTGGGATGATAGTTAATCCCGATTTACTTAATATTTAATGCATATGGCTTGTAAAAAATTGTGTGTGTAAGTTGGTTTTATTACTGGTTTTAAATTTATAAATTTGGAGTTTTCCTTGTAGTCACTGGATCTGTTAAGATGTGAATTTGATCTGAATGGCAAACATTTCAATTTTGAATTTTATGTAATGTTTTAGAACAAAATCTGCATCTAAATTACATTAAAATCGTATTCGTTACGAATTTCCTTGATACTGTTAACCTCCTCTGAAAAAGTTCAATTTTATTTATTACCAACCGCATTTTTTCATTCGAAATGAATTTTTTTTTATTTTTTTTTTTCATTTTTTCAGAAAATACAAAAATAAATTATGCATTCGCTGTATGATATCGCAATCGATCGCCTCAAACGGGCCTAAAGAGTGATACGAGAAACCATCATGATATAAATTTGTTATATCGGCTCGTAGTTGGCATTTTATATCGATATACACGCTATAAAATCATACATTTTCGTTATAAATTATAAAATTATTTTTATATATAAATTAATGAAACAACCCTTCGAAAACAAAAGTTTAACTTCGGCATTGGTAATGCTGAACTGAAAGAAGAATCTCATCAAAAATCGACCGACAGAATGTAAAAGATCAGAAGTGTAGAATGACAAATTAAAAATCAAAAGCCTTCTCTCCGTTCGCCAAATTATAAATTATGGAAGTTTGGTGAGATGTTAATCCTATAGGATAATTCAATTTAAATGCCTTTCGCTCCCAATAATGCATAATTTAGCCGACTTTATAGATCTGTTAGGACCTTTGGTGCGCTATAAATCTTATCCTATCCGGTAGGATATCCCTATCGAGCATAATGCCCTTTACCAAATTATGAAGATGGTGTAATAAATATTGGTAGAATTTCCGTTTTTAAAGTTAATACATCCTCTTTTTGGAGAAGAATAATTCTATAAAAATATTCGATCCGTTATGCAATTTTCTTATGTTGATGATGCTTATAAATTTTTATGTTGTAAGTCGAATTTCTGTATTTGTTACTGAACATTAAATAGTTTATAAAGTTTATAATTTGGTAAATATCTGGATGTATTTACAAAAAGGAGCCAAAAAAATTTCATTTAAGTGCTCATTAAATTACATTTTTTATAAATTACGAATTTTTCGTTTGTAAGTTTTGGATAATTGGATAAAAAAATGATCTTTTTGTTTGTTCGGTTAGATTGACAGATTTTTAATTCGTTATTGTTTTTTTTTTCAAACGGCTGTGCATTAATTAAAACGAGGACAATAATAATAATAATAGAGAGAGGATAATTATAGGTAATAGCTGATGATAATTTAAGTAAGAGCGGCATTATACGATAATAGGATGAGAAAAGGCGAATATGTAGAACTTTTCCGAATTAAGTAGAGATAAAACGGATGTTGATGCATTAGTCGTCCGGATGCATATCTCCGAGTAAAATCTAATTATCGTGAAATTTGATCTTCGGACCGGCAACACTCATTGTCGCTCCCTCACTTCCGATCACGTCCGGGAGGAAAATCTTTGCACTCCTACCATAATTAGGCACGTCAGTTTGGATTTGCCAATGATTTGTCATAAAAAAAATGCCGTCTATTAGATTTCCTCGGCGTTATGTAATGCTCTTTTGTTTAAATTTTAATGCAGACATTTACTTTCGTGGCATTTCTCTTAACAACAAAAAAAAAATTATGCCAGATAACGAGTTAAAGATGGACGTACCGTCGAGTCCGAGGCGATATAAAAATGTTGTTAAAAGTCAGTTATAAAGTTTTAATACCGAGTATAACTGTTAATTAGGTGTCTATCACTTCCAGGCTTGGAGTTATAAAAAGTTATCGTCGTTTTACTCTTTGGAACATTTCGTTGTTCACGTTTCGTGCCTGTCGTTTCAGTTATGTCCATTAAATGCGATCTAATATCGATTAAAGTGCAGTTTTTCGTTGTCGATCATTCGACTATACGTTTTAAACAACGCATGCCACAGTTTTTATGATTTTCGAGATTACATTCTATAGAGATGGGAATAAAATAAAATCGATCTTCTCGTCCGAATGTGCGACCGTTCTTCGATAATTTAATGACGATCCCAGATAACATCTCGGATTCGTGTTATGTTAAATGAGTAGCTAACTCAGTTTAGTAATTATGGCGTGGCTACGTTGTCAAGACAGTCTGTATTTATTTATTCTATTTTTTTTTTTTTTTTTTAAGGTTTGAAATTAATTAACGTTGAGATTTCTTCTGTTTAATAACCGATTTTGTTTTGAGATAAATCTACCATAGAATGAGGGAGAAAAGTCCGAAGAATAACTGGAGTGATTGATCTCAATCTGCATTTGTTTACCGGAAAATCGCGATTAATGATGGAAGCCTTTTAATAAATAAGTTGTTCTATAGCCAGCATTCTGTTGGTTCTAAATATCGCGTTAAACCCCAATAAACAACCATTTTTATGATGACTTAAAAATTTTGATTATTTATTCCTGAACGAAAACATACAAATCGACAGACATCTTTCAGAAACATTCGCATATTTGGCAATGATTACTTTTTATATCGGACAATTCTTAGTAAAATTCTATAAAGAATTCTGGTTAGTCGACTGTTGGATGATCATTTTTCCAGTGGCAACTGGGAAGATGCGGATCGATTTCTGTTGTTGCTGGTTCTTGTTCTCCATCTACCTCGCCAACGATTTCTAATCACTGCCAGTTTACAAATTTCGCCAGGTCTGCCGTTATATCCAATAATACAAAATTCCTGACTCGTCTATGTTATCATAATGTCAGATGAGATATAAATTACAGATTCGTGGATATTTTGCATTGTGAATTTTATTCGGAAAAAATTATATTTCACTATCGATTCGATGATGATGATGATAAATGATTGATATATAGGATCGAATATAATCCCCAAACAATTCTTTATAATCTAAATATACATTTTATGTATATATTCCAGCGACGGCTTTGTTGTTGTTGTTGTTACTGCTGCACGCTCTTTCATTGATTTCCTTAACAAATAAACATAAATTCTAAGCTACAGTCGCGCAATTTTTTTATAAAATTAATTGCAAAGAAAAACATTTCAAATAGGTTAAACAACATTTTTTTATTTCTTTTCGATGCCAGGCCCGATTACAAATTTTGCTAGTCCATCGTACTCGATACAGTTAAACACAGCATTATATAGGCTATATATAAAATAAAAGACAGTACTTTAATAATTATCAGTTTTTACCGAAAACAGTCATCACTAATTAGGAGAATTGTATTGCACTCGCACAAGTACCCTTTCATTGAAAGGTATATAACTCAATAATAATTTTCCCTTAAAATAATTTCCACCACGTGAATGTGAGAAATCTGGTGAAAATTTATAAAATTTTCGGATGAAGTGATTAAAGTTGCTGTTCGAAGTTTCGTTTACGTGGGGATTTTATGAAATGCTGTACTTAGTTTTAATTATTTTTTTTTATATCGAAACGAAACGATAAACGAAGATGTAGTTTGACTAAATTATATTTTCAATCTGTTCCGAGCAAGATTCCAGTTATCATCTATTGTTGTTGATACTTAGGCCTCAGTAGTTTCGTTCTGTTCGATTCTACTAATTTGTAAAAATATATATTCCGTTTAAGTTATCGTTTACTGTCGATTAATGTTTAGTTTGGCATAAATAAGCAAAATTGTTAGTGGTAACAAAGAACACTAGTAGGTATCTTCCACGCGTAGATTTATTATAGAATTCTTGGCATGGATGATGTTTAGGGGGCATAAATAAAGGTTGATTACAGATTTTCGTTAGGTTTCTAGGTTTGATACGGGAAGTGGGAACTAACAGGTCTTCGGTTGTCATCAACCTGCAAATAGCGGTGTTTAGCAGCGCACTTACAGCTGGTGATAAGCATATCGTTGGTCCGCTGTTGACACATACGTGACAATAGAAGAGAATGGAGTGTGTGCGTACAGGATTACGTTCGTTTGAAGACAACCAGACGAGCCGGCTCCTCTTTTATCTCTCCGTTCCAGTGTTTGTTTAGGGTTGGCCATCGTCTGTCGATTCGGTAACGCTATCCGCTACTGCTTAACACCATTTTCACTCTCCCCCCGACTATGTAGTAAGTCTGCAAAGAATTCGCTAGTCGTACCGTATATCTGCCAAGTATTTTTCGATTGGAAAATGTTTGGTATACACGGGGCACAACCAGCTGTCTGTCAATGTAAGACATTAAAAAGAGCAGTTATTAGATGGTATTTCCGGTCCAGAAGACACCAATAGAACAGAGTGAGTGGGATATCTGCGGCATCGTGTTACTCGCGCCTTCCACTCCCGAGGGACAAGTTCGGCACATCTGCCACTATCTCTGACTCCACCGCACAAATTCGAGCACCAGAGTCGCCATCTTTGCCTACTTACCTTAAGATATCCATCCAAAAACAAAAAAATGATTTGATGATGATCAATTATGGAGCAGAAACTGGGCATCTTCCTCTCGAACGATTTTCGACTCGTTCGATAAGACTCGATTCTTTTCAGACCAAAACTAATTAGATATTATTTTTTTCTTAGATAAGTTTTAGATCCGATTAGAAGTCCTTAAAATTCCGATCTTTCTGACTGACAGTGGAGACGTCGTCAGTCACGCTACAGTCCTGACGTCTGAATTCTCCGACCTTCGACCTCTTAGATGGATATCTGTAGCCCTGCAGTCAGTCACCGTCGTGTTCCTTTGTTTCTTTTCTCCGTATCCTGACAGGTTGTCGCGAAAGTGGGGACAGCGGGTCCGAGTCGTGGCTAACTTCAAAATTTTCCATTACGGGACAAATTATTGGCGTTACTTCGTAACGAAAACCATCTCGGAAGTGCGTTACACGTCTAACCAATTCTACAGTCGCGTGGGAGAATCTTTAAGGAAGAATCGGTTGGAAATTCGTTCGTTTTTTTGGCTCTTTGGCCACGTTTAGAGTTAGTTTAAGTGAGTATCGTTCGGATTACACATAAAAAAATGAGATGGATATAAGTTTATGGTGGAGAATGACCAGGGATAGGATCCCAGTGGTAGGCCTCCAGGTTTGCGCCTCCCGCTGATCCAAGCTTGTCCGGTAAATCATGTAGCATCCCCTCCCGTCCATTGTGTCGTGTGTTTGTTTAACAGCCTCCGTCCTAAACATCAAATGACGGACACAGTTTACGACCTGGTCGACAAGTTCCCGACCCCAAACTATAGATATTCGTTCCAACGGTGCCGACTCTATTTCGTCTAAGAATAATTATTTCCACATAGTTGAACTCGATACACTATCAGCGACAGTAAAAATAAGCGATGTCCAGATAAAATTTCTTAACATTTGCCCGCCATCCGTTTAAAATAGCCAGTAAATCTACAGTCTTTCGATTAATCGTAGGTTAAGCTAAGTATCGAGTAGTTACAATCCAATAATCGTTATACATAAGATTTTTGAACACAGTTTTTCTTTAATGTATTTTATCTAAACCGAATAAAATTTTACGTTATAATGGCGATGGTTTTAGAGGAGAAAACAAACTGCCAAACATTAAAATGATTAAACGCATTGTATGACATCATTCGAGTAGACGATTAATCGAAAGTAATTTGACCTACAAAAATCGACTTTGATCGATTCATTTAAAAAGTATATTCATGTAAACTTATATTAAAATTTAATAAAATATTTTCCGTGATAATTTATAAATTTCAGTTTACGTCATAAAAGAGAGTTCAGAAATTTTGTGGACGAGTAACATGATGGAATAAAAATGCAAAGTTCTCTAGTATCCATTTTATCTTAAAGGGACACGGGTAACTTTTACCCGTTCAAGTTTTAGTAGCATAAAAGTTCGAAATTATTTCTCTAATCTTCATTCTAGCTTCAGATACCAGTATTCTCTTCAAACAATGATCATCTGTTGAGATAGATAGAGGAAGGGGTTTAAAATTTCCATTTAGGCCCGGGTTTAAAACATTTGAATTAAGAGTTTGTTCATTTTTTGTCATTAATTAAAAACTATTTCAGTTCTTCTGTTCACAGAATAAACATAAATTTTGAACAGTAGCCAGCTGTGTAATTATTCTTCCATCGGGTTCGATTCTGATATTAATTTAAATTATAATCGATTGCAGTGATATTTTACGTTTACCTATTATACAGCGATGTTAAAATTGCATGTATATGCGGAATTTTTAATTGAAAACATTAGCAAAACGGAGAAGTGTACACCTACTCTCTGATTAATGTTACTGATTAAGTTTTTTCCAGATTATTTTTAACATTAAACTTTTAAAAATGATGTTGAACTATACGCAGACTCAACAATCTGTTTCGTATTTGTGTGCAGTGCCTGCGAAATATATTTTAAAAAATGTTTAAAAATCGATAAGATAACGTGTGTTAAATCGCAGCGTGTTATGCATCGAGTAACACAGCGCTACAGAGTTTCGGTGATAGTAATCGCTGCCGCAGTGGCATACAAAAGAGAACAGTTTGTTCTTTCAGTGAATAAAAATTGCTATTTTAATAATAATAACGGCGTTATCGTGGTTTCTTGTTATGTTCGAATAATTTGCGAAATATCGAATGTTAAATATGTATGATGGCTACTCAGATAGAGGATGTTAACGTAGATCTTAATAAACTTTCGGGAGCTTTTGAACCGCTTTTGTATGGCAATGAATGACGGATTTGGTGACCGAAGCAAAGATACAAGTTATTATCCGAAACCTTTTACAAAAGAAATTACGGGGAGTGTATAGAAATCGGGTCAGAGTTTGAAAAATATCGTATGAATCGAAAAGAAAGATTCTAAAGTAGAAGGCCGGAGCGGTCCTTCTGTAAATGGAGATGAAGAAACAAGCAGTGTCCGATGACCGGGTTGAAAATCCTCACAAGACTCTTACTTCTGCCGGAATGAACACGAATAGAAGTTCTAGACATCTCCACTAAGGTGGAACGCTTTAATGGGGGATTCTGTATTGGAAGTTTCTCTATGCATCATTAACCTTTCGGTCTGTCTTCGTACGTCTATTGTGTTGGGTAATCCCTCCATTTCTTAGGGGATGTTTCTCTCTCACACCGGCTGCTGATTGGACCGCTTCTTATCTTTTTTTCCACAATAGATTTTTTTATTTCTTTTCTTTTGTCCCGGCCTTTCATCCAGCCTGTTGTTGAATCGCTTCTTTTCAATTGGCGAACGGTGAATGCAATCTGGTAAGATGTTTGTCGTCGTCCATTGAATATATCTTCTCCAATGTCCACCAACCAGCCTATCGTCTTACGTATCACCATCTCATTGTAGAGAAGGCGGAGTATGATACAAGTTTACCTCGCTCAGAATAACATTTTTTTTTACCCCACTACAATAGACAGAAAGATAAGGATGTACTTCCAAAATGTTTAGAATCCCCGCTCGGAATGTTTAACCATTATTAGCATTTATATCAGTAATTAAGATTCGGAAGAAGAACTGGATTTCGGCATAATTTACGATAGAAAAGAGTTTGCATAATATAAACCGCTCTTCTTGTCCATTCATTATAAAGAATGGAGTGATGCGTGCGTGGGTTTAGCGATCGATAGAAAAAAAAAAGCATCATTTGGCAAACGAGCATTCATCAGGATAGATTTATTTTTGTTGGGCAAGTAGCAGTCGGACGTCGACCATTAGCATTAGGATGGCAACGGCGTGAATAGGCCGCTCATTATGTCAGGACAGTGATTTTCTAATGGAGAGCAATTCAGCGGGATGCAGAAGAACAGGTCGGATGTAATGAGCTTAACTAACACTATAAGTGTGCGACTGTGTGTCATTTTGCAACGGTTGCTGGCCTGGTCCGACCAGTTTCAGTTCATTAAATGAGTTACCGTTCGATATAATCCTCTGGGCGTTAGAAACTCGGGAATGAGTAAGAGAATTCAACTGGAGACGTCTGAATAATGATCTTCTTTCCCGTCGCAAGCTTAACAATTTCAACAAATGATTTTCTGTACACAGAGAGATACGTCAGCTTAAAAGACGCGACTCTTAAGCGGATTGATGATGTCCATTTTACAGCGCTCATCGAAATCGGCTTATTCTGTCAGATTAAGAAGTTTCTCCCCGTTTGAATCTACAACCAATAATCTATTCTATCGAAAAGTATCCAAAGTAACTTTCTTTCTTTCTTCCTTCCTCTTTACTGAGAGATAGACTTGTTTGCGGCTTTTATTCGAACCCAGTCGTTGGCCACCGAAACGTTAATCAGTTTTCCCCGATTTTCAGGAAGAAAAATTCGATTAAATAAACAAAATTAATTTTAGTGTGTTTGTTTTAGACAAAAATGAGGTTTCTTCGTCTCTATCAATGATGCGATTCAAATGATAAAGATGAATACCGCCTGCGAATCCGTACTAGTATTTCGATGCTGAAAAATCACTAAATATACTTACAGGTATATCTAATGAGATACAACCTGATGCTGGCTTAAAATTCGAGAAAAGTCATTTTGAAACCCAAATTGGCTATGGACAGAAATCCGAATAACATTTCTGTTGTTGGTAATATAAGTATAATTTTAATCGAAATATCCTTCACGGGATGTGCAGAAACTCCGGCCAAACCTGTCCACCGGCGACTTATATATCACTAGATATCAAATTTCATCGAAATCGGAAGAAACTCGTTTTATATTCACTATGAATATTTTACCGAACAGAAAATAAATCTGTGGGCGATGACTATGATTAAAACGAAATTCTGCCGATAGTTTTAATGATAAAACGTAAACAACAGTGCACATAATCGCAGTACATCATTTGGCATCGTTACGAGTTCATTCCCTCGTTTCTAAGTATGCAACAGTTAGCATTTTTTGCACGCTTGTTCTTTCGCTGCATATGATATTCAATTTTTTTCCAATGGATATTTTTGAATAAAATTCTAAATGTTAGCGATTCAGTTTTCATCACAAGTAGACAAAAAGCCTACGATTTTCCAGTCATTTTTCTAACAGTTTCGATGCCACAAATATCGTGAATTAATTCCCATTATCTGGAATAAAATCTTTTTGCCAACAGCGTAAATTGAACCATTTTTTGTGCTTTTGTAGCTAATAGACCTTTAGCGAATCACATCATCTTTTGAAATTCTATCCGGAGAGCATTTTTTGTTACCAAAATTCTAATTAAGGCTTAGAAACCACTAAATTCCCCGTTTTATGAATACTGTACGTAAATAATGCGTATTAGATAAATACTGCAGAACGTACGACTTGTGCTGTGAAGAAGCGAAAGGTTAAAATAAATGTTAAACTAAAATTCGTAGTTTTAGTTTAACATTCCGAGACCGAGTGCAGAATAAAATTGTTTTTTAATAACAATACATATTTTTAAAAAATAATCATAATTATGAAGATTTAACGTTTTTTTGACATTAATTAAACAATTCGGCCTACTCTTCCATCACAAAAATACGCTGTTACATACACGTAGCAAGTAACTACTAAGATATTTTGGGTTTGAAATCTATGTTTTATTTTGTCTTTTTTTTTTTTCTTTAATAGTTTTGGACGACAATAAAGTCGGATAGCTAATTAAAAATCGACTGTAACGAAACTAGACTAGTTAAAGCGAGGTCAAAGTCCTGGAATCGAAATCATTAACGAAAATGCGCTAATAAATTATCCTGTTGGCATTCTGTTCGTTAATGGAAAATATTCTATCCTTTTTGGCACGAGTCTCTCTGATAAGATTCTCCATTCCCGACTTAAACCTGTGTCTAGATCGGTACTCATCTATAGGTCTAAATAGTCCGAAACGACAAGAAAATATTAGTAGTCGAAAACTTTCGCTCGAAGTTTAACCAATTGGTTTTACATTCGATCTTTTATTTTGCCATTGATAACTCTGAAGTTGGTATGAATCTCCCGAAGTAATCTTTAAGGGAAATGTCAGAATCGCATTCGTGAATTTAAATAGTCGCAACTACATCACGAAGAATGTCTTTGGTAAAGTTCCAGATGTTTTGTCTAGTAAAGAAACGATACTCTTCTGGAACATAGAGAACATAACGTTTAATTGTATTGGATGTCCATGTTTGGCTGGTGGTTATATCCAAATATTCGAGCGTAAAATAATGATCTTGATATAAGAGAAGATGGAGAGCGTAGCTACAACGTTATAGACGTCTCCAGTATCGAATTATAGGCGCATTTGACGTAAAGAAAGTGTAGGAGACGGTCCAACTAATGAAAATACATTCGGAGACCTTTAACCAATAACGTAAAAATTATCTGCGGCGTTTATTTGCATAATAAATATCAGCTAAAAAAATTCGTTACTGAGATCTGTAGACTTTTTTTTCAGTTAACCGATAGCGCTTACCAGTTAGTAATGAATAATAATCTACATTACACTTGGTAACATCTGCAGTGCGAGTCATCTGTAACATCCAGATAATGGCCTACCATCCGATAAGTGTTGCACCGGCTATATGGAAAATTTATCGAGCAGTCGAAATTTCGTTTAAATCGGAACTGCCGTATTCGTACAATTTAAGATTATTAGCAGTGTAGTTCTTTAATAATTTGATCGCATCGCGCATACAGTTATCGCTCTCTCGAAATATGAAAAAACTAAGATTTCTCTCCCCGGTCGTTAGAAGATAGCGAGGGAGGGGAAAAGAAAGCTACGGTATTTCAATTCGAGGTAAGAGCCTTCTATTAATAAAAATGGCGATGGAACGGAGGAACAATAGTGGTTGAGTAATTTCGGACGTGTTCTAATTATGGACGATGTTTTTTTCCTCTGTATCACTGGCAAGAGTGATATGCCAACACAATCAAAATATATTTATCGTTTCCATCCAATATTTCGAAAGGTTAGAAATTCTTTACAGCGTTTCGTCAGCTGATTCTAAATTTAAAACAGCTAACCGTCGTTTTAATATCATTCTCATGGCATAGGCCTACGTTTTCTATAGAATGATTGTATAGGAATCGTCGTTTAATGAATGTCAGAAGGAAAAACTGTATCATTTGTGAATGTGGTGATACGAATGTTCTAGAACGTTACTAGAACAGTTTGCATAATTGTCATTCCAGATATCGTTACTCCATAAATAAATTGTCGGAAAAAACTATCGTACTTAATTTAATCTCTGGTAACATTTTGCAAATCGAGTTGATTGCCATCAGTAACATCATCTTCGTCTAGAAGAGTTTTTCATCTCGTAAATCATCTTTATCGAACTGGCATAAATTTATTTCTACGGATTATCAGTTAATCTAAAATCTGGATTAATTACATGAATATTTTAAGCGATTAATCCGGCTGTTTTTCAGTCATTCAGTAAACAAATCTTGACCATAATTCATTTTTTTTTTTACGATTTTTATCATACGGTTACGTTGACACAGATGGTTTGTCTTCGAAATGTGCTATCTACGCTACTTTCTCGACCGTTACTAGAAAAATGGTCAATTAATTGCATACCTTTATGGTTTCGGCATGCTACCAAAATTGATTGGGATCATTATTTTCTATTAATCAGTAGATTAGTTTAATAATTGTTAAATATTAAACAGTTTATTGTTTCTTATAAACAGAAAAAAGAAATTATTTAATGTAAAAGTAACGGAATGCTGTCGACATTGACATTGTTTAAATGAATTTTTTTCTCGCTTGTCTCAATGCGCTACTACATGAAAATATTAGCCACAATCTAGTGAACATAATTGGGCTTTAATTATAAGTTATATTCATAAACATTGATATAATTTTTCCGGCCAAACTCATGCGTTGTTCTTTCGATAGGTTCTTGTTGTCGTGCATTATTTTTAATGGAGAAAATAACCTATTCTTTTATTAAAAATCTAGATTATTACTTTAATATCATTAAAGAATAACTGTAAATTATGCGATAAAATTGCAGTGACGGCAGAAAATTTAATATAACTGATGAAATCACAAAATAACTTCAGGGCGATAGTTTGATTCGTTTTTAATTACAGTGCAATGTCCAGTCTAAAATCTTTCGATTTTCAATCCTCTTTATTTCGCCCCCGCCTTCAGGAATATTAAAAAAAATTATAGTTTGTCCAGAAAATGCAATATTTCATTTGAAAATTCCTGAATGAGAATTCAACGATATACATTATAAATATTTCTAGTTATATATTTGCAATTTTATAAGATACAGTAGAAAAAAATATATGTATCGGTATGCAATTTTTATGAAGATAAATCTGCAACTGTTACCTGATGCATTTTAAACTTTACTCGATTTTATTATTTTGTACCTTTAATAATTCATACACTGGATAATATTTTATTTAGGTCTTTTCAGTTCTAAACCATTTTTAAATTTTTTGGAAAAATTTCTTTCCGTTGAGCGATATTTTATATGAGAATAATCTTCGGATATTAGTTTAATTTACTCCGTATCTTTAGCTAGCTTAATTTACGTAATTAAAATTATTAAACTCTTATAGTAAGTTAAAAATATATATATGGTTAAGTTGCTTTTCTGCATTACTTTCTGCAGAATGTAACTTTTGAAACACCTTCCATATCGTGATATGTTTAGCCGGTTAACATTTTCTCAGATTGATACCGCATTTTGCTTGTAACCCGTTAACAATAATAGTAATAGTAGGAAAGAGGGCTTTTCACAGCCCTAGCACTGCCATCACCAATGGTCTATGGTGCACTCCTACAAGATCACCCCATAAGAAATCCTGTCTTAATCGCGAAAGACTTCAATGGGACTGTAAAAAGATTTAGTGCAGGAAAATTCAACCCAAGAAGCCCTGAAAGGGCTTCTTGGGTTGAATTTCTTGGGTTGGCCCTTTCAGGGCTATCTTAGCCCTGAAAGGGCCAACCCATTAACAGGATTGACGGGCAACTTGGTGGACGAATCTTTATTATTTTCAAAATGGAGTTTGAATAATTCAATTATTTTTACAGCCTTTTTTTTCCTTTACTGAATGCCGCCATGGGAATCTTATTAAGCACATTTTTTTTTTTTTTTTTTTTTGGATATTTTCGAGCAAACGAAAAAATTAATATTTGATATATTTGCCAGACGTAGTTTTGCCCAGTTTAATTTCAAGCTTTCTACCAGGTGATTTAAACTATTAATTGGCATGGGCAACAGTTTTGGCATTCTATATAGGCTGTAGATTGAATAAATTTCGTGGTAAAGTAACTTGGTAACATAATTTTACCATTGTCCTAAGTCGGCAATTAAAAATTTCTTTTTAATTCACCTGCCGTTTTGTCTTTCGTAATTTATTTCCATCTAAACGTTCTGCTTCAACAATGCAAATTAATTTTAATTAAATTTGCATTACGCGGTTTGTAACCATCAACACGAAGCTGTACGGATAAGTACTTAATCGAAAATTCCTGTTGGTGCGAATTCGCCTACGATTCCTGATAGTTATGTTATTTAATGTAGTTTAAATATTTTTGATTAAATTTTTTTAACCACACTGCTCGTTTACGCACAATTCGTGAAGAATTATTATCGAAATTTTGACAGTCGGGTAGTTTAAAGAGTGTAATCATTTTGTTTCTCTCTTACTTTTACTGACTTTACTGTAACTATGGTTAATTAACAGGTAAATTAAGCATTTTGTACGTATAAAATAGAAGAAATAAAATAAAATGCTGTTTTTTAGCTGGTGATTAAGTTAAACGTGGCTGTTTTCTTGCTTTAAACTCTTAACGCTGAGCGTAAAAGCAGTAGATGGTATTTGATTTCGGGTGGAACTTTCTGCGTGACGTTTTGATGGGAATCTGTGTCCATCGTGACTCGATTGTTTTCCAGGCAGAGATTTGTTGACAGGTACGAATCGGAAGTTTTAGTTTGGAATCGATACTAATTAGCGCGCCGAAATCGGTTTGCGAACCAACAGTCGGCATTAAATACACACACACACAACACAACGCTAGCGACTCCCAGCTTAGATTTATTAGGGGTTGGCGTGCTGGAGAATTGATCAGTGTCCCTACAGCGGATATAATTTAGGCAAAAGGATTCGGTAATGCCTAGGAGGAGAGAGAGAGAGAGAGATGGGGGATGAGTCAGAGGGAGGGGAGAGAATCGGCCCATTACTGTCAGAGCAGACGAATGGGACATGGCTGTCTTCTATTATGGAGCAGCAACTAATTCGATTTAGATGCCGTCGAAATCGAGTTAGGACCGTGTAAACAGGATCGAACGGTTGTAATCTGGTCCGAGGAAGACCAGGCCGAACGTGATTTTTGTAACGTTAATGGAACGGCGCCTCTCTCGCTAATTAATATCTACGTCCCGAACATCGGCGTCTGCTTAGTGTTATCACCTGTAAATTATTTTGTAACTTTGTTGTCGCTTCCCCCTTAGGTAATACGGTCCTACTCCTGGGGATACCGAGACAGCTTATCTTTCTTTAGCCAGACATTTTTTTCTTTTTTTCGTTTTTTGTTTCTGTTGAGGCGGATGATGCCGGGATGACTCACGCACTCGCATCTTGCTGTCACAGTCAGACTCGCATCTCCCACGTACCTGCCAGGTAAATGGATGACGCTTCGCTTCATCGCCGCCAGATGGCAAGATTCCGTCGTCCTAGTGGCGCCTCCTGGCGATCGCTGCCGGATGCTGCCAGTCCTTCACCTTCAATTAGCCCGTCTTTCTTTATCTCTTTTTTTCCGTTATTTTCCGACGAAAATTGAATGTTTTGGCACAAAATAGATCCACTAATAAAAATTCATACTAATTCGATTAAATTTTACAACATTTGAAGCGTTAAATTTGTCTGGAGAGTGATCAAAATGCTGCTGTGTAAATTAACCAACTCCTGTCGTATCTCCACTTGTATAAAATACTTTATTGAGTGTTTGTGAATTAAACTGATATTGTAGGATTAAAAAAGTTTGTTTTCTTCGTCTGTAGGTCTTGAAATATTGCGACCACATTCACGGAAAATGGCACTTCTCAGAAATTCGAGCCATCTTTTCTCGCCGTTATCTATTACAGAATGTGGCACTGGAGATATTTTTAGCTTCGCGCAGTGAGTAAATTTCTCTCCTTTAACGGATAATCTTTAAAAAAAATAAATAAAAATAAAATGAAAACATGCACTTAACATCGATGTATTCTTTCAGCCTCTATCATGTTCGCATTCCAAGATCACCACGTAGTCAAGAAAGTGGTCAAAGCTCTGCCTTGCGTGGGAGTGGGAATCAAATATGGGATTCCTCAGACTAGGTAAGAGTAAATGAGTGCAAATTTATATATATTCCGAATTTCTGGTCGCCATTAATTCTTTTGGATTAAATTCTAGACGGGCCTCGTTGATGTCGCCACGTCAGATATTCCAGCAGTCTAATATGACACAGAAATGGCAAAGAAGAGAGATAAGTAATTTCGAATATCTGATGTTTCTGAACACTATCGCAGGTTAGTTTTCGGAATAAAATTTCAATTTTAAGGTCGCTCCAATTGTATAGCATGTTAAAAAGTTTTTGTGGCTTCAGGTCGGACTTACAACGATCTCAATCAGTATCCGGTATTTCCCTGGATCCTGACCAATTACGAGTCTCCCGAATTAGATCTCAGCTTGCCGAGTAATTACAGAGACCTGTCTAAGGTAGTTTTTTTGTTTTATAAACGTTATAGAGTTGTTTAAATTCATGTTTAAGCCATGTTTTCCATGTCTTTATAGCCGATCGGCGCACTTAATCCCAGTCGGAAAGCTTTTTTCGAGGATCGCTACGAAACTTGGGAGCACGACACCATACCACCGTTTCATTATGGCACTCATTACTCCACTTCGGCATTCACTCTTAATTGGCTGGTTCGTGTGGTGAGTCACGTGTTTTGTAATTTTTTCCCCTTTCATCGATTTTAATTTGATTAATCGATTAATTAAATTCACCTTAATTCCAGGAACCTTTGACTACCATGTTTTTATCTCTGCAAGGAGGGAAGTTCGATCACGCTAACAGAATGTTCTTTTCGCTGGCTCAGTCCTGGAAAAACTGCCAGAGAGACACTTCGGACGTGAAGGTGAGATTTTGGTTGAAAAATTTAGACAGGAAGAGTTGTAATAATTTTTAAAATAATCTTTCAGGAACTGATTCCGGAGTTTTATTATTTGCCGGAAATCTTCGTAAATAAAAATGGATACCAGTTGGGATTTCAGGAAGACGGTTCTAAAGTCGGTGATGTCGAACTTCCACCTTGGGCTTCTTCTCCAGAAGAATTCGTCCGTATTAACAGAATGGCGAGTAACAGAATATATATATTTTTATCGTCATAAATTATGTTGTTGGTTATTAACGTATGGAATATTTTTATTAAATCAGGCACTGGAATCCGAATTCGTTTCTTGCCAACTCCACCAGTGGATCGATCTGATTTTTGGATATAAACAAAGAGGTAATTTATATCTTTTTTAAAAGCAGCGCGACTAAGTCAGCACGGAGGTGGACCATATGTCGTCTCGCATTTTTCTTCGAGAGATTGTCACTCTGCCGCGTTAATTAGTCAGAGATATGTTAGACGGGACCACCCGGACGGTCCAAATTTTAGTAACAGTTATTCCTCGACCGCTCCACGTGTCGTTTTAAATAAAAATCGTCCCACTGAAGAAGCTTCCCCTTTTTCGCTTCAGGTCCCGAAGCCGTACGAGCCACCAACGTCTTCTATTATCTCACCTACGAAGGTAACGTCGATTTGGAAAACATGAAAGACCAAGTGATGAAAGAAGCCATTGAAAATCAAATTCGAAACTTTGGACAAACACCGTCTCAACTTCTCATGGAACCTCATCCTCCTCGCAGTTCGGCTATGCACATTGTAAGTAAAAACCGTTTTTATTTCCCGGTTCTTTGTCGAAAAAGATGAAAATATCTGTGGTAGCGCAAAGTAAAGATGTTGTTAAAATAAACAAAAATATCCTGGATTTCGATTCTCTCAATTCTCTATTCTGATAGCGAATAGAGGTTAAAAAATATTATACCTCCCCATCGAACTAAGTATTAATTTTTATCGTAACTAACAAATTAGTAAAGTTTAAAAGAAATTATAACTATGAGAAGAACGTTATTATTTTTATAATATAGAAGAAAGGGGGAAAATCGATGCGAATAAAATTTAGAAAGTAATTAAAGATCACAGATTGTTTCTTTTTTTTTTTTTTTAATCAGATGATCAACATATGGCAACTGGAAAACAATATAACTTCAGCCAACAAGCGGTTTGCCGCAATTTCCCAATGCTGATGAGTTTTCTACAGATATCTCACTTTTTGTTTTTTTAATTTATAATTTTAATAATTTAAACAGTTATTGTTGAATCATTAAACGGGAGTAGGAACATCGGGATAAAATCGTTCCGTTTTCTTTATAAAACGGACACGGCGAGATAGGTCTATTCTGCTGGTATAATCGAACCCATTACTTTCTTACTAATGAAAAATTAAACACTGCCAGACAGTTTCCAACAGTATTAATTAGAAAGTTGTAAATTAATTTAAAATATTTAATTAAGTCGTGTTTTTAAGAAATTTAATAGAGAATATCACAATAAAATCTGGCTTAATAATTTTAAGCGAATGGCTGAAAGTTAATCTTAACAAGCATTGTTATTAACTTTCTATCAAATTTATGAATTTTTATCCGGTTATTTTCATCGTTTTAAATATTTATATTGCTTTATTTCCAAGATTATACAACAAATTATCACAGCGGCATTCTATTTTCATACTTTTAACATTATAGTTTTAAATATAAAATTCGATATTTTTCGAAATATTTATTAAATTCTAGACTAGAGTTTTGTTTAATTCTCTAAATTGTCTTCAGTTTGAAAAGTATTTAGCATTAATTAACCAAACTTTCGAGTATACATTAGTTACAGTCGAAAGTTTTAGTTAGTTAATTGCATGTGAATCACTAATATGTCTCCTATGCTTAAACATTTTGAATAAACTTATAAAATTACTCCCAGAACGATACTTTACCATGACAAAATTTAAATTTTAAACAGACTAAATCAATCATTTTAAATGTTGGAATACATATCGCTTGATTCAAGTCTCTATTATCTCCTTTCAGAAACGTCTAGATTTTTATTTGTCTGGCTACAGTAACAACATTTTTTATGCATCGATAGTAGAATGTGAAGTATAACAGTTTTAAATGTTTCTAATCGACAGCCACAATCAGTATAGGAAAAACTTGCATATTATATTCTATATAATTTTAAATACACGAAAAAGTTATTTTATTCGTATAAGTTTACTAATTTACTTTGATCTCTCCTCCTTCAACTGAATTTAAATGAATAAAAAAAATAATGGTAATTCTCTATTAATTGTATATTGAATATCGATTATGTGGTTTAATTCGTTACAGAATGGTAGCCAGTGGTGGAAAATAGCACAAACAATAAAAAAAAAATAATTTATCGATTTAAATAATACACAGTCACGCTTTTTATATGTTTATCTTACCGACCGTAACACGTACGTTTTATAGATAACGCACTACATGAAATGTCCGTGGTTTATTAATAAATTCCAAGGTTGTTACCGTATTTTACTTTTTGTATAATGCTAATTATTATGTTTTGTTGTTCGCATAATTATAGCGTTAGTTATCTACCAAAAATAAATAAATAAATCTATACGTATAGCTGTCATAAATGAAAGCGGTGACTATGGGTTATAAGTAACGTATCTGAAAATGAAAAAAAAAATTTCCAGTATCACTTCCTTTATAAGAAGTAATATACATAAAATAACTATTATTCTTAACAATACGTAGAAAACAATAATAAAAAATGCGAAGATATATTTGTTAGATTGGCATACTCTTAACAAATCTCGATATATTTTCGATTTTACGAGGGAAGAGTAGTCGTTGCATGAATATTTTGGTGAACATTTTACATCTCTATTCGGGTATTTTTGATGATAACAGTTGAAAATTAATAATCCATCAATTTTCTTGATTAAGATTTAAGCGTGATGATTGGTTAATGCAGTACTTTATTGCTACTTGTAGAGAACGTGTACCGCCATCTGGTGAGAACACGAATCACGACATACGCTTTTCATTGGGTGAATAGTATAAATGAAATCTGAAAACAATTTCAAACCAGTGATGTTATTTGTATAATGGCTAAAAGCGAGGTTTTTATTTTAGAAAAAGTAGATTGATCAGTTTAAGAATACTATATTAATGCATAATTGCTCTGATATTTATGGCCAATACGGTATTGAGTGGGGATGAACGTGAGGACAGATCATCTTAGCATTTATTCCGAAAGAGATGACGGAGATGAAAATGTTAATCTTCCGGATGATGATCTTTAAATAGCAGAATTAAAATGGAAGAAAGACAAATTACAAATTGGATAAGATTACTGCTAAAATACTTTTTCGTTAGTAGTTGGACTAGAATTAAATTTTTCTTTAAAACAGAGTCCGATGATGTTCTCGCCCATTACGGAAGAGGTGTGCATGATCATGAAATTCCTCTCCAATTCTCCCATCTGTCACATTTCGGCCAACACCTATCCCCAACTTCCCATGCCTTCTGTGGTTACCGTCTCTTGCAATCAGAATTTTGCCGTCAACCGATGGAATCCTTGTTACGCTGGTAGGTAATTTTTTCTCTTCGATCACCCTTAGCATTTTTATTTTTTACATTTCATTAAGGTTTACTTCTAGGACCTCTGCATCAACCGCAATATTCGGACAGTTCGCAACCGCTTCCCAATCAACTGCCCTTAGCCATGGATCCGTTGCTCAGTAAGTGTGCCATATAATTCCTCCATTCCAAATCTTTAATTATACGTATTTATCACATTTTTCTCGAACGCAGTGATGAACGTCGCCCCTCACAAGCGCCACTTAGGAGACAATTTTAGTCAACGAGTGCGTATGCGTTCTTGCTGCTTTGTCACTACCGTTGACAGTCGTTTTTTGGTCGCCTGTGGTTTTTGGGACAACAGTTTTCGAGTTTTTGCCACCGAATCGGGTAAAGAATAAGCAAATATCTTATTACTGTTAGTGTTTAGAGTTAACTTCAGCGTAGTAAACGAGATTTCTTCCCACAGCAAAAATAGTTCAGATTGTCTACGGTCACTTCGGAGTGGTAACGTGTTTGGCCAGATCGGAATGCAACATTACCTCGGACTGTTACATCGCTTCGGGATCGGAAGATTGCACCGTCCTTCTCTGGCATTGGAACGCCAGAATCCAATGTCTGGCCGGAGATAACAGTAATCCAGGTAGCTTTTCGTTCGTCTTTACTAACAGTAAGAAAAATTTAATCACGGATAAAATGGAATCGTGGCAAATTTCAGATGTACCCACTCCTCGCGCTACTCTGACTGGTCACGAAAGTGAAGTTACCTGCATCGTGGTCTCGGCCGAACTGGGATTAGTCGTCAGCGGTTCTAAAGGTAAGTGTGGCACCAACCGACTGTACGGATAGTGGTTTCGACCTTTTGACCGTAATAAGTTTGTTCCTTAGGTGGTCCCGTCCTGGTGCACACCACCAGTGGAGATTTACTTCGTTCCTTGGAAGCTCCCGAAACATTCCGCTCGCCGGATTTATGCGCTCTTTCACGCGAAGGGGTGATTGTGGTGGTGTACGATCAGAGCAACGTCTGCTGCTTCACCATCAACGGAAAACGTCTCCGTCACGAAGCTCATCACCACAACATACAGGTAAACCTAGGTTTATTTTCTTAAATCTAACTGATAACTATTGATTGATGGTTAACTTTCCATATGTAGTGTCTGTCTTTAAGTCGGGATGGAGAATATATGATTACTGGTGGCGATAAAGGAATTGTGGAAGTATGGAGAACGTTTAATTTGGCATTATTATATGCTTTCCCAGCCTGCGATAGTAGCGTACGTTCTATCGCACTCTCACATGATCAAAAGTAAGTATAAGTTATATCGTTCCGACTTTTTTTTTTCATTTCTTTATAAAAAATTAATAATATAGTATCCAAAAACCTATATTTCTGTATGTCTAACTTAAAACAACTTCTATGTTCCTTTATGGAAATGAAAAAAAGCCATGGCCTCTTTCAAATGTATTTTCAAAGTAGAAAATATACAGTAGTCGAATTTATACGGTATCGATCAAAATTCTAGCACAATGATAATGTAGATTATTTTTCGAAGATATAATTCTACTCATAATTTTATATAGCTTACATGTAGAAAGATTCAAAAGGAAAAAATGAAAGAACTCAATTGGTATAGGTCTATTCTGTAGTCTACTGTCGGAAAAAAAAGATTTTTACGACACGCCAACACTAGTGACGTTTCGAGACATTTGGCCATCGCATTTTACAAGATATTTATATATGCTTTAAAACGTTACAGTAAATATTTCTCGCTTAAATTTTAAACAAAATTTTGATAAGATTTTAATCGAAAGATGGTGCATTTGTTGCTAATTTTTTAAAAATTATTTCAATGGGAAAAAGGGTATTATTAATTTGCATTCCAATGAGAACAAGGGCATTATTAAAGCGATTTTAATAAACACGACGAAAACTACTTATATAGTTAATCAACTATGGTTAATAATTTACAAAATGAAAATTTTCTGGATGTGATAGAGGAGAATGTTAGATTTTAACATGTTTTCTATTAACGTTTCGAGAATGTGTTCCAATTTATATTAACTCTTCGGCATAGTCTTAAATTTTTCGCTGGTTAACTATGTAAATGCATATTACTTATCAGTAGAAACAGGCACTAAGAGAACATTTTTTTTATCGTTGCAGATTTCTTTTGGCCGGTTTATCCAATGGATCCGTTACCATCTTCTACATCGATTTTAACCGATGGCATCACGAATTCCAGCAACGCTATTAAATGGATGGACAGATGGGAATAAATGGGAAGTCCATTTGGCGTGCACAAGAAGGTGTTCGACATAAAGCTTTCTTCTCTTTCTCTCTTCTCTATCTCTTTCTCCATCCCTTATCAGTAGTGAAAAAAATAAATTTAAAAAAAAAAAAAACGGTAGGCTCCATCTTCCCGTGCCGACTTTTCCCTCGTACTCTGCCCAACCCTTATGCAAAGAGTGTCTCATGGCCGTCCTGACATTGTCCAGTAGCGGTCTGCGTAAGGCCGTAGATGATTGCCATCCAGTCCGTTTTTATTATTCCGACAAAACAAAAACTTCAGAATGAATTTAGCCATTGGGACCTCGCTGGGTTTCTTTCTCTGTGGAAAAACCTGCCATTTGCCGAGGTGCGATGGGCGTTCTCGTTCCCTAATCATTGGTTGGTCGGCCTCCTCTCCTCTGGGATTTGGGCGTCGTAGAAAACCACGTAGCGCCTAGAGATTATTTACCGTTAACAAAAAATCGGACGTAGTCTTGTCTAGAGAAAAAACTAAAATTTAGCATCCGGCCGAGTCATCCGTAACCCAAACATATAGAGGATACTAATCCGCCTTTTTTTTGTTGAAATCTTCCTAATTTTTTTTTTTTTTTTTTTCCTTTCTTTTCTTTTTTTATATCTAGTCAGGCAGATGTAAAATCGTCACGTGTTTAGGAGAAGCCGAATGGAGCCGCCGATCGATACTGGCCCAGCATTCCTGTACTTAGTCGATCGACATTCCACTTTAGACATTCCTCCTCGGCCTTTCTTCGTTCGGTGGCTCCATCTGTCGGGTAGTGTCGGATTCCAAAAAAGTAGTTGTGACAGCAGAAAAATTATCTTGTGATAGTGTTAAACAGGTACATTTTTTTTATTTCTCGTTTTATTATTATATTAAAAAATTATTATTAATTATTATTATTTCGGGTGAAATTGGGTTGTAAGTCGCAAAACGGAATTTAATCGAGAATATAAAAAAAAGTTCGTTAAAGGAATTAAAAACATATATAAATATATATACATATATATTTTCTCTGTTTTTTCACACCAGAGGGCACTGGTTGCAATCGTAGAGGTCCAAAGTTTTAGATATTTGTGTATTGAATATCGATAGATACCAATTGTTTTACTCTAATTATTTTTTTTCTCCCCACCTTCTATTCACACTGTTGGCCAGAAACACACGAACACACCACACCGACCGAAAAGCTCTGTGGATATCATGTGCCATTTCTGATGTGGGAAGTGTGCTATGGCATTAATTGAATTATTATTTTTATTTTGTGATCTAACAATCTGAAGTGACAATAAACTATTCATTTGCTTGTAACACCAGTTTTTGTTTATTTCGTGCTCGGACCACACAGTAAAATAAACACTATAACTTTTTTTTAGTCTTTATTGATTCGAAAATGATACATATAGATAAGGTATACACACGTGGAAACGCGATTAATGCGGTTTTTTGAAGTTATAAAGGGATGGGCGGTAAGGGTAACCGTTTGGATGACCTCCTGCCTTTCTTGAAGAGGATGGTTTCTATTACCATAAACAAAAAGACCACAGATATTCCTCCCATCCAGACGATGAGCGTGTGTTGCAGTTCGTTTCTGTTCAAAAGTCTGATCTGTTCAGATGTGACTAAGCATTTGGTGTAGTTGGAGGAAGCAGCTTCTAGCGATAGAGTAAACAGATGAGATTGGGCTATGTCGTTCAAACTAATAAAACACACAGAAGTAAAGATGTAAGCAAGACGAAGAGTATAAAAAAAAAAATGATTAAGTCGCTTACCTCAGATTAATGGTTTCTTTAAAGGCTTTGGTGGCGTCTTTCCTCATGGCTATCGATCTCATTAAGGGCAGGAAAGGTTTCTTCCCCATATGCATTCTACATTGGTTTTTCTCCTGATAGCGTTTGGATAGAGCCAGTTTGATGGTGGAAGAGCCGGCCACGATGGCCCACTCTCTTCGTTCTACTCGATCTAGCGAAGATTCGGAAAAGAGCAGATGAGTGGGCAGGAAAGAATCATTGTTCTCCTTCATCCGCCTTCCCAATATTCTGTGGGCTCGCTCTCTGCTTTCCTTGGAGAAAAAAATGATGAAATTTAATCTTGATGGAGAAGACGATTTCTAATCTAAATCGTCGTTAACAGCTTACCATTAACCATTTCAAAATATTAGGACTTTTGGGCGCCAAAACTTTCATGTGGGGATATTTTATCAAGTCTTCTACGCTCTCGATGTTGACCACGTTGGAATCTGATTGATTTTGGAAATTGATGCACTGCATGGCGATGACGGACGAGGCCAATAACCAAATCAGCATTAAAAAGCGCGTAAGGGCGTAGGATCCATCCGACACTTCTAGTAATTAATCATCTGATTAAAAATTGCGAATCTGTTTGTGCAATCAACGGACATTACCTTGATTTAATAAATTGGAAGAAATAATTCGAATTTTTCGCAATATTCGATGATATATTGTGTCACTTCCCTGTTGAGCACGATCGACGACGATTCCCACGAAGAGTAACACTACTAAGGATATTACTAGACCCAGCCACACCTATAGTTTACAAATAAAAAAAAAACATCCCTGGGAGATGTATATGTTTTTACAGAAATGATGATGCAGAACATTTCATTTGCAGTTTTTACCTGAGGTTGAAAGACATTAACGTAAGTAGGTAGTCGATCGGGAATGCCAGACAGCACGATCAAATGATCAATATGATAAGGTTGAGTAAAATCGACCGCTCGAAACGCCGATTGCGTAGGTGTCAAGGAAACCAAACCCAAATCCGCTTCCTATAAATCAAACAAAAAAGGAAAGAAGAAATTGATATCGTTTATCTAATCCCAAAGTGAAGCTGTATAGTAAATCATTTTGTTATCGTTCGATCTTCGGAATTAACTCCATCATCCGACTGTCGTTTTTAGTATACATTCGTGTGCTCCGAATTCAATAATGAAGAAGATTAATTGGCATTTTCTGAGTAAGTAAATAGTCAGTAGATACCGGTCACTCAAGAATGAAACGATAATAACTAAGTAGAATATTTTGTTTTTTACTTTAAAACGCAGATTTTTAGATAAACAGTAAAAAAATTTTCGAATTATTGGCACGTTTGTTACTATGAAAATTGTCGACCCGTTTCATAACGGGAAAAGAGGGAAAAAAGATGACACGGAGAAAGTAAACTAGCATTTTTAGAAAGAAATAATCGCCTGTAACCCCACTGTTTCGGAATTCTCGAAATTTAGTACGAATCTGCTCCTTAAATTTCGTAACTGATAGATCTCGGAAGTTTGAATGTCCGCCATTTTTAAGCTGTTACAAACTAAAAGATTTTTTAAAAAATTATACCATCGAAACCGTCTTTTATGACAGAACATCCATTCGGAATTTCAAAAATATCGATCGATTAGTTATTTTATAATCCTATTTCAGAAAAACGTATAAATATTTAATGACCATCACAAAAATTTTAAGTTTTGAACTGATATTTATCAATAATTCAATTTGATTTTTTTATCGTATAAATTGCTATGTTTATGAAAAAAAAAAATATCGGAAATCGACATTAACAGTATTAATTTTCTCAACCGAATTCCTTTTGTTTACAAATAACCGTAAACTAGCCAAAACTTCCCTAGTGATTAATTTTTGAATTAACTGCTAAATTCAAATTGAATTATTTTGAATTTGGAAGTTAATTCAAAAATCAATCACTAGGGGAGTTTTGGCTAGTTTAGGATTATTTGGATCGTGTAATCCTCTATGTAAATTTTGAATTAAGATTAGTTACTTTTTGTTTACGTTACAAAATTAATTATGAAAGTGCTTTAAAATATATATATATATCGTTTATTCGATTTTAAAATGAAATCGCCGCTAGATTTTTTTATAATAAAGGCGCGGAAAATGAATAATAATGTTTTCCGTTTTTTAATTGTTTGACGCAAACAATTACGTCAGTGGCTTATTGTTAAGGAAAGAAAATTTATGCACGCGTAAATTTTTTCGGTATAAATGGAAGACCATCCATCGTAACTGACAGTAAAATCCCTTAATAAAAATGTCAGAAAGAAAGAAAGAAAAAAAAAATGTGCGGTGTTGGAAACGGCAGCGTAAATAATCGATATTCTGTTTTCCTGCCGTGTATTATCTTCACTCTACAGAATTTTTAAAAGTTCTGTTATATATACATAAAAATTAATAGATGTAAATAAAAGATTTATGCGCGATATACTCCATCTCTTAAGTTGATTTATTTATTTATTTTTTTTTAATTAGCGCGGTGGAAATTAGAAACTATTTTTCATGAGAGTTTTGCTGGAATTAATGTATTGTTTGGTACGTTCCTTTTCAGCCGTTACTGGTGGTAGCTTACGTATTTAGAAAATAGAAATCGATCGGTTTGGTTAAAACCTATTTATATAAAGAAGAAAAATCTAGCTATCAGCTAATATAAAAAGAATTTAATCTGTTTTACTTTTCGATACACGCTCCCTACGATTCCATTCCAGGTATAATTAGTCCTCTCCTCTCCGGAAGTTTCTTCAGTGGGAACGATAATAAACCTGAAAAAATATACTTTGCAAATAATGATAAAATTCGAACGTCGGGGAAGGGGGAATCTTACTTGATTTTCATGCTGAGAGACAAACTGTCCAGAAGCTGGACTAAAACTCCTGCTAGTCGTATTCCGTCTTTGCTCTTTCGAACTTCTATCCAAGGTGGAAACTGACATTAAACGAATGAAACTACTTGTTAAAAGTGGTAACAGTAACAAAAGAGGATTGGGACAAAATACTTTAAATAACTCACAGAATCTACGGCCAGCCGAAGGGGGCAAACTGTACGGTTAAAGTTTTCGAAACACGAAAACATTTCGGTTAGAATGCACTCGTCGTCAGTCATTTTTATGTTGCTCTGAGCGTATATATAAAGTAAATTTTTTTTATAAACTGAAAAAAGAAAAATCTCTGATTATTGCTGCTTAATAGCAATTTTAACATTGAATTTATATCGATTATCCGCTCGAGAGTTAATTTTTTACGACAAAAGTTAAAAATCTCACCTTCTAACTGGTAATTTTAGAAAAGACACCCGGATTGGCTAGCTGGTCCGAACTTAAATGGATTTTGCAAGTATTTTTGCGTCTTGAGAATCCGAATGTTTTCGATTTTTTAAACATGGAAGTTTTCTGGTGTGTTATGGAATACGACAACCGTCGGCCCAGTACGGTTTTTGGATAGCGACTGGTTCGCAACCGGATCATAACATAGCGCGCTCTCACGCAATACCAACCTCCTAACGATTTCTCTTCCATTATTAAATAGTTGAATGAGTCTAGCAACGATATCGACCGAAAAACAAACATTTTCTAATTATATAATGATCCAAGAAAAGGCTACAGTGCAAAATACACAAAATTCACTGTGGTTTTTTTTGCCGTTCTCAAATCGCAATTTTATATGATAAAAGAGATTTAAACACTTTTAAAAATGTACAATTCCAATAAGAATTTCATTCCATTTTATTAATTCGATTTTTTCAAAAATGAGATTTGTATATTGTAACCATTGGTTATAGTCAAATCTAAAACTATTATTTATCGGGGTAACAGCTATCCGATAAATGTACCAAGCTACAGCGCATCCATTTTAATTCGCGTACCATTTTTGGACCACTTTTCTGGAAAATATTTGACTCTTATCGCCTCTATCAATGACTGCTTTTCTATCCATCCAAAGTTCTAACAATTTAAGGAGTGTAAATATATAGCCAGAGACAAAATTATATGTGAATAACTCGATGCTATCTCTCTAGATCTAACGGTCATATTTATATATGGTTATCGACGAAACGAACAGACCAGACGGCGATAGTTACGTATTATCATAGCAGATGGCAGCACGAGTAACTACGTTGCCAGATATGTGATTATTGTGGGTGGCAACACTCAAACTTTCGCTCCACAAAAATAAAATTTGTAAAATTATTTTATTGCTTTTTTAATAGTAGTAGTAGTAATAATAATTATAGATCGAATATTTTTATTCTGATAAAGTTTTATTAGTGGTATCGGCGAAATTTTCGTTAGAGCGAAAAAACGCATTTTTATGAGAAAAACGCCGGGGAGATACCCGGTTGGGAAACGTCACCCGTCCGACTGGTAAGTTAACTATCTGTTGTGACGTCAGGAGAACAGGTAGAGAAAGAGGCGGGAGTGTATGTGACGCGCGAGAAAACTCCGAGAATCCACGATTCATCGACTCTCCATTAACCCTTTACCACCGACCGACGCATGCCCAGTCGGTAAATAGCTACAGGTGATTGCACTTGACAGAAAAGTGACCCAGCCGATCAAATGTCATCGGACACAGGTAAGAATGGGAAAGTGTTTCCATCATATAGTTTTTTTTTATATACCGCACATACGTATATTTCTACCGATTTTATGGATAAAATAATAATTTTTCCCTCCCGCTATTGTCGCAATTAACGTAAATCAGGAAACGAGCCCGCATTTAAGTTACGGAAAAATATGCGTAATTATATTACTTAGGTTGTCGCGGCCTTTCTTTTAAGAAAACTACTTTCGAATTCCGCCAAACTCGTCCTTTAAGCGCGCAAAAAAAACCCAAATTCCGATTATTCTGGGTGTAGATGATGATAACGTTTGCCCCACTTGCCACTGTTTATTAAGCTGATTAAATAGGGGGAATAAAAAGCGAGAGGTGTTACATCCGCACAGTTATAAGGGCGTTCTGTCGCTTTAAAGTGGTTTCTATTCACTATAACCTACCAGGAAACTGTAGATTGTTTTGATGTGAAAGATGAAAGAATTGTTCGAATGTTTCGCCATTTTACGCTTTCCTCATCTAAACACCGTAAACAGAATTGAATTCTTCGACGCTTACAAACGTCGAACGAACGTAGAAGCAGAAAAAATTTATATAGTAGTATACAGTCAAGCGATAATGATATTATTTATTGCCGTTCTTATCGAGTTCGAGCGCTAATTTAATCCATTTGCACCGCATTTGGTTAAAAATTAATTTATCGGAAATCCAAACAAATAAAAATTAGGTCAGTTCGATCAAAAACAGGAAACGGAGGCACAGCCTCCTGGGGCCATTTTGTAAAGTATCGGAAAGAAAAGTATTAAAAAAACAAAAAAAAAATCTGCATTACTGGCCATCGATAAAGCTTGCATAATAGCATCCCGACTGGTTGCGCTGACGAAATATTCCCGATTTCAGGAAGAAAACGTAAAAAAGTTATTGTGAAATTAGTAATAATCAGGCGGGGAAACTCTACGCGCCATTTATGAATAAAAAAAAAATTTCAAACACAGATACTTATGAAAATTTGGCGGTTTCTCAAACGTCGATTTACGACTAATCGAAGGGAAGAAACGATAATGTCACCTGGTAATCAATCATTCCGATTGCGAAATAATTAAAATCAGGTTTGGAGAACAGCTCATTTACATATCCAGTAAATAACTTCTGCGTTATTGCCAAATTTGTTTGCAGAACAAAAAAAATAATAATAATAAAAACAGGAATCGAATTAGACTATTTAAAGTTGTCATGACAGTAGTCGGGAATTGAGTCATAGGTTAACGACTCTTCATATCGCGGTACCGCTTTTCAAGTTTGGGTCGTTTAAAATAATCTTTGGTTTTGTTTCAGGTATTGTTTTATTATTATATTATATCGCAATTCAGATACGCGTAATAACAAACCGAGGATAACTGCAAACTTTTTATGCCCGTGACTCATCGGTCGATAGAAAAATGTTACGATGGCCAAAGCGGTTATTTTAAGAAAAACGTGGATGAAAATTTAACGGTGAAGAATATATCTATCGATGAAAAAGTCTTTGACGATGTAACTAAACCGCGAAAAAAGGTGCGAACATTGAATATTCGGTTACTTGAAACAAATAATTTTCGTGACGAGATTAGCAGTTAATGTCGTTCTTGCCTCCATAATTGTCATAATTAAATTGGCTCTTAATTTATTTGTTGACCAAATTATTCCATTATATAAGAGACGAGAAGTTTCTTATATAATGAAAATGTGATGAAATGCACATTTCCCGAGCGTAAGACCAGGAAAACTGAATGGAAATGGCAATTTAATCCAAATTTTTTCTAATATAGCGTGCCCGCCATTATTGCCAATATCATCTTCCTCTTCCTTTTATTGCCGGCAGAATTTTCAGTTTGTTGCCTCCTGTCCAACTAGACTGAATTTTTCATACAAAAATATAAATGACCTTCGCTGTCCAGGTCACACACTTTATTTTTACTTCAAACAAGTTTAGCACGCTTGCGCTTGATTAGCCGATTTTTTCGTTGTGATATTTTTACATATTTATTTTCACCACAACAATATATGCATTGATATTTTTAATCGTTTTTGCCTCAGTCGATTCGATCGAATGATTGAATCGTGGCTAGTTTACTTCCGGTTCTTTTTTAGATAGATAACATTCTGAATAAGTTACCCCTTACAGCGCATACTGGATCCATCGAACAAGGCATTTATGTTTTCTCTGACCTGTCTAGATCAGAGCAGTTATGGTTTGCTACCTAGCCTGTTTCGGCCGTATATGTTTGCGAGTTGATTTAAAACAATCATAGTACAATATTCTCTAATTTAATGATTATTTATTGATTGAATAAATAAATCCTTTGGAGTGTTGGAAGTTTCCTCGTCTTGTAATTACTAGATTTAACAATTTTACCATAAATTTTGATGTTGTCTAACTGGCTGCATTATATTTTGATTAATGATAAGTTACTCAATTAATATATCATTATAAATTCTTTTGCATGTGGTGATGCAATATCGTCAAGTTTCATTTCCTGGATGGCTTGTTTCGAGTTTTAAATTGCTCTTTGTATACTTATGGTTTTCTTTTTCTCATGGCTTCTTTCGTTGTGTCTCTTCTTCGAACTCGATAATTGATAGAATATAATGAGTTTACGTATTAAATTCAGTGCTGAATGAATTTTTTTTCTCGTTTCGCAATAACTTTAAGAGTTAGTTTCGATCAAATTTTGAACACTTCTAAGTCATTACAAGCATTGCTCGAGCACCAAATCCGTCATAATTTGACTGGCCTTTCCGGAATGTAGATCCACTACATTGTTTTTTTTTCGTTATAAATTATTCACTGTTAATTGCCACACAACTTTTTCAATAGAATCCGGGTGACGTGAAACAGTCGAAATGTTCGACGCGTTAATCATTTCCTCTCCGTATCAATCTAGTTCTCGTAGCATTAAACACTCTAATAATCGTGATGATAACAGTATTTAAACATTATTTTTTTAATTATGCATCACGCCATTAAAATGTGAAACGAATTATCGAAGACAGTCTTAGCATTCTCGAATTGTCACGCTTAATGAGTTTGCATTAATCAATTCAAAATTACAAAGAGATTGCAACCAATCGAGTTGATACAGTTATATGTATCCAGGCATTCCCAACTTGGTGGATGCCCGATTGGTTTCGGCATCCGAATTTTCAAAGAAAACCAAGCTTGTTACCTGTTTAAAATTTTTTTTTTTTTTAATTTTACGTCGTAACAAGCGTATAAATTTTTCTTTTGAAGAATTTTGTTTGTGAAAAGTAACTTTTGTACTGCGATAATTTTCGCAATACGAAGTTGAACTAGACCAAGATGGAAAAAAATTTACTAGAATTTTATGAAGTATCCTAGTTCGCGTACAAAATTTTTATCAGATTTCGAGTTTTATAACGCATAAATTTTTTAAAATATTTGCTTATGTGCGGAATTTAATACGTAAACATGTATTGCTAGCATTCGAAAACATACAATCGACGAAAATATTTTCTTTAAATGTGATATTTAAAGCGATAAACGGGACCGTTACAACTGAATTTAAAATGGGGAGCGATAAGCAAATGGGTCCGAGACCTAAATTTGTTATCGCGTTATCATCTCCGAAAACAAATTAAGGGGACACTAGCAGAAGAAACAGGTCTAACATCCGACTTAGCCAGAAACAAAATTGCTGATGGTAAAATTTGAATACCGAGAATTATCGTATTGCGTAAGCCAACGTTTTCGAACATCACGCAATTTTTGAACCGGATATCACGATTCTTTTCGTGACCTTAACTGGTTTGAACCAGAATCATCATTTTTTTTCTTTTAAAAACAAATAAAATGTTGTTCAATAGTCAAGTGGAACGGACGTCTCTAATTTACAAAGAGACTATCAAAAAATGCCATAAGGAAAAAAATCCAAGTAATTTAGAAATTGATTATCGAAACGTCCCTGAAGGAATTGAAGGAAGTAGAATTAATGTTTTTGAATTCTTTGAGTCCAAGGACATTAATCGTCATTTAATTCAAGTTTCGTTTTAGGAAGTTTACTGAATTTTTAATGATGTAAACTTTCCTAGAATTAATCAATTTTATAAGCTTCCTATTACGTTTTTGTTGTATTTGCAAATACTTTAAGTACTTCGACCGTACTACTTTCTTTCGGAGTTGAGAGTCCAAATAACCAAGGCCAGATACGTTTCCGAATAAATTATGTCAATCGATTAGTTATTAAATAACTAGTTCGGAGTGTTGGCATTGAAAGAACGAAAAAAATGTTCATAAAAAACTTATCCGTTTGAATAATGTATCGTTTGTATTCTATCTCGATTTTCTAATAAATTTGAAGAATAAATATATCGATCATGTGTTCTCTCATTACAAATATATAGATTTTCCTCTTATGTGCTTTACGTTAACATGTTTATAATAAAGTGCATATAAGAAACTGTCATTTGCTGAAACGTGAGGGGCATGACATAAACATCAGATACGTAATGTATGGATAATTGGATTGTGACAATGAATAAGAAACGTTCATTTAATCAATGTACTTAAGAATGCAATATACCCTGTTGCGAAATTTTTTGCATTTACCAGAAATAATATAGCGATATATAAATGATATTTAATGTATTTCATCATTAAACGCAAGCAAACAACAATTTTTAGCAGTACGTGATACTGATAAGGTACCATTTCTATTTATTTTGGTTTCATTATTCCAAAGAAAAATAGAAAATTAAACGCTTTCAAAACAATGATAAAGTACCGTTGCTATAGAGTAATAGGTAAATTATATAAAGTTTAGATTACTATCCAAATATCAATAATAATTCTCCATTCTATATGTCTCTATTAATATAAGTTTTGAAATAATTAGATTTTTTTCAAATCTGATATTTGATATTCTGCCATTGAATGTCTCGTATTTGTACCTATAACTTCAACAATTTAAAAATGGCGAACGTGAAACCATCTGAGGCTCCTCATGTGCTTTTTGACGCGAATAATGTCTATGTTGGGATACTCTACGACGCTCAAGATGTCCGAAAAAGTGAAACACACAAACACACTCATATCTCCGAAACTGAGAGAGAAAAGTATAAATTTATACTTAATTTGTCGGATATATAATGCCGTCGACGAATATGCAAGAAAAAATTAGAAATTTTGATATCTTTTTTTTTTCGAAAAATTGAAAAGTTTGCATTTTTGTCATTTTCTGTTGCGTCCTGGTTATTTCCACTCTCAATAACTTAAACTATGATAGATAGACATAAAAGTAAGAAATAGAAGTATTCAATAGGAAGTATAGTTTTTAAATCAAAATGTTTTGATGTAGCTCCTATGGTTCCCCAGTAATAGAGATACAAAATTTAGAGAGTTGAAAAATTCGAGCATTTTCAAGATTTATTTCGCAATATCTGGAAACTAAAAATATTAGACCGACCTAAATAGTAAAAGATAAAATTATTCCTTTTTGAGAACTATACAAGAATATATAATTAGATTTAAGCTTGGGTTTTTAATTTTCGAATTAAATGTTATAAATTTACACTATGCGGTTAGCGGCCGTTCGCTATGGTAAACTCGCTATGGCAAATGACTGGTACAAACAATTATGGCTCCATTTGTGCAACTGAAGTTGAAATTAATGATCGGAAAATTTCGTAACAGTCTATATCTCACCTAATTTAACATTAGAGCAGATTGAAGTTATCTTGATATCCAATCTAGCGACTTACATGCCAAAGTTTGGAGACAGCTAAATTTGTAAAGGAAATTCAACTTTCAAAAGAGCACTATAATTTCAGTGGATGATTTTAACATCAACGTTAAGAAACCTGAAACTGATCCATTCCTCGATTTCGTGAAATCAACATTCGATCTGAAACTCTAGCCATAAATAAATTGTGCAAGAATCAGCGAGTATGCGACAAAGTTACAAATTTCTCTCCATAGAACTTCGTATCTATTAACCGGAATATTCCGTTTTAAAACCGATACTGAATATTTTGTATTAAAATCGAAGAAGTTTCTACTTTGATAAAAATCGGTATAAACTATTGAAATCATTATTTTAAAATCCACAAATAGTTTTCACCATTTAATCTTAAGATGGCGTACTGAATATTAAATTTTCAAATATTTTTGCTATTAAAGTTTTGTGGATTCGACAAATCAATTAACTGTAACCATGTTATATGAACTTGTTTCAAAATGGCAATCGTAAGAAATGTTAAAAAGCCAATATCTTTTCGAGTATTGCCCATTAATTCTCTACAGAAGGAAGTGTCTCTCTTCGTACTTTATACTCTGTATCAATTTCGATATTTAATTCGCTGTTAATTGTAAAAAAAATTATAAAATAAGAAGTGCAACACTGTAACTGCCTTTTCATGTACAAAACTATCAAATATATCGACTTTTTAAAATTTCCTATGACTGCCATTTTGAAAAGGTAATAGATAGTTAACTGAAATACTTAAAACTGGTTAAAATTTAATTAGAATTAAATTAAAACCACATTCAATTGCAAATATGCAACGATAGAATTAGAATGTATATTCCCAAATACATAAACTTAAAAATTCAGATGCATTTTGCTGGAAACTTAAAAAAAAATCATTCGTAAGCTCGCAGTATAGAGCAAAAGTATGATCGCTAAAGTTAGTTTATGTCGCCGAATTACACGAAATATTTTTAGTAGTGCTCCACTTTTACACACACCACAAGTTGTTCATCATACGATGAAGTCAGCTGGAAGATTGAAGAATGGGGTTCAACGATCCGGACCCGGACCTTCTTGAAAAACTGGAGGTGTGGAACCCGATCCTCCAAGGCAGTAAGCGAGTGCTTTATGAAGGGGACTAGTAAACTTCAAAAAAAAAAAAAAAAAAAAAATGCCCAGCGGTTGTTGATTTAAAATGAGGAGATAGAATTGTTCAAAACTGACTTCATTGTTCTGCCCTCGATAAGTTAAAGCAGCTTAGCTTGTTCAAAGCTTTAGCTCTAACTCATTGTCAGGAACTTTAGTTAGATAGAAATGTCCAATTGAGTGAACAACTGAGTTGTGTTGAATGGTCGAAAAACATCCTGCGTCTCCTGCCCATACGCTTGCCCATTCCCAGTTGCCCGTGTCCATATGTCGTAGAGCTCCGTCATCTAATAATCAGAGAATAATTGATAAGTGGCATTCAAAAATAATAAATAGCAACAATTTCATTTTAATAACAGCTTTTATTTATTAAAAATAATTGACGAAATATCGTTTTTGCATATTATTTCACTTCTGACACAAATGTAAAGTCTACCGAATTAACAAAAAAAAGTAATAATTAATAATTAACAGTTGCTAATCGAGATTTGACCCATAAAAGTTCGTGTATGGTAATACGAACTTTCATAAACGTCAACTTTTGTAATATATTTTAATAATAATAATTATAGCATTTATATTATTGGCATATTTATATGTCTGTTAATCTAGTATTTTTATATTTAAAAACATATTAATTAGAAATTTTAATTATTCTAAACGGCTTTGACAATTATTGAATTATAAGTTATTGTTGAAACATTATAATAGGCATTTGGTGGTTGATAGAAAATTCAGGAAGGAAATGAAAACATTAGGTGGAAAATATTGCAAACTAGCCAGTGTCCAATTTAACATTAATTTGGTCAACATGTAATATCAAGATAAGTTATTTTCACCGCGCATCGCATTTTAGTGAAAATATGCATCGGTGCTATGAAGTAATAATGGATGTACTGCATATTTTTTAAAAAGGGTCTAAATAATAATAATAAATTCAGTTAATATGTTTTTCACTACAAAATAAAATGCAGACGATGCCTGGCGTTGTCCTGGGAATTTCGACCTCTTCGCCACACAAAGCTTGGCATCTGGGCGCCATGTCACAAATTTGAAGACCCCATCTCTTCCACTTAAAATTTTTTTCTCCGATTTTATGTAAAAAATAAAAAATACACACAAAATAATTGAAAATAGGTGTTACTCTACACTAGTTCGTTCTTTGTTACATGTACTGTATTCTTTTTAACTTACCTGTTTTTTTCTTGATTTATCAAAAACACGTTGACAATTAACTTTGAAAAGATAGTTTTATACGATTTCTTCAATTTCTGGCTTCAATCATCCCGATGTTACTTAAAATTACGGCTATACAAGTTTTCTATCTGCTGAATATCATAGGTTTGAATTTTGATACAAGACTGTTGTATAATTTAATATAAATTGATAGCGTTATGGATTTTCACATTTCCTATCATTACGCAGGTTTATATTTGTATTGCTAGAAGCATAGCTACTAAATTAAAAGGCACACTATCTATGCTGTTCGGACTTTCTGTTAATTGCTTGGGCGCCTGAAAGAACAATCTAATTTGTATCAGTAAGGATTAACTTTCTACATAAATTGGATATAAATATTATTTTGTTATGTTACTTTAAAATATCAAAATTATGTACAAACTATTTTATATATAGAGTATATATATATATATATCAAAGGAAATTTTAAAACGTGAGAATTCCGCAGCGATGTCCGAAAAAAATTTATTTCGAAATAATACTGTATTTTCGAATAAGATCGTGATTAAATGACGCCGGGATCCAGGATATGAGAATTGAGATAACAAACAAAATTAACATATTAAAATAGCAAGAAAAAATACGACGCAACCAAAAGGATAAATACAATTAACTTTATTAGCTCTAGAATTGAATGAACTATATACAAAATAAGAAGAGAATTACAATTTTAACCAACTCTTGAACTTCAGAGAGAGCTATTGGATCCTGGGGCGCGTTCTTCGACACTGGTTGACGTCGAATTTTACAACGGTAATGACGTCAATCGTTGAAAACGTCGACGATA
>WUQG02420556.1:0-15237 GCA_011317285.2 Androctonus mauritanicus | reverse complement strand
GCAGTCCGAAAATGTTATGCCAAATAAAAAACCAAATTTTACTTGCTATAAGAGCTTGAATTATTTTATAGTGTAAAATAGAAAGCAAGTGAGTTAAATTTTAACAAATAATTTGTAAAAAAATAAATATTAAAATTTAAATATTTTAAAAATCAAAATTATAGATAATTTATAGTAGTTTGCATTTTTAGTGTATTATAATAATGCAAATAAATCTATTAGGAGTATTTAAGTATTTTTGCAATATTTTCTGTTCACTTGATAAATAATATTACATATAAAGTCAATCATATAATATTGGAATTTACAACACAGTGGTATTTGAAATTGCAACTAGTATTTTATATTAATTGCATTTAATATAAAATACTAAGTCTATATACTATAATAAACTCAAAAAAATTAGCTTTTTAAAACCTAAAAACATTTTATTAAAGCAAAAATATTTTTAGATCATGTCTCTCTTTAGTTAGATTCCCTCATTGCAAATTGAAACTATTTCAAAACATCCATTAGTTTACTATCTTAATGTAAACAGAACAAAATACTATATCAAAACATAATCTAAAAGTAATAACAACTATAAATATATTATATATGATTTATATTAGTAAATGGTTTTAAAAACAAACTAACTGAACTAGACTACTACTTATGAAAATTAAATTAATTGCTACAGATTATCACTTGTATATTTGTGATAGTCATCAGTATCAATTAATTTTTGTTTTCATATGTATCATTCTAATTTGGTTTACTTTTATATAATTATTTATTAATATTATGAAATATATATAATGTATTTATAGTTAAGATTTTAAATTATTATTTCCGGATTATATATTTATATATTATTCTATTCTATTCACATTAAGCATAACAAAGTGTTCAATATTTTGAGATAGTTTCTGCATATACTATAGAAAATGCAATTGAAGATCTAGCTTAAAAGTATTTTTACCTTAATAAAATGTTTTAGATCTAAATGCTAGTTTTCTGAGTTAATTTGAAAGGTTTTTGTAAAAATGACTAACAATTATCATTAGTAAAAATTTTACTTGCATTTTAATTTTTTATGTTAAACATTCCCATTATTAAATAGTAAAAAATGTTATATATATTATCAATGTTTTGAATAAGAATATTGCAGAGAAGACATCTGTATTGGCAGCTTTGTTAAGAAATTTTCATTTCAGATCAGAGAATATACATCTACCACCAAGTTGTTGAAAAATCTTTTTTCTCGGTATTGTTATCAATATTTAAATTATTTTTATATTTCTATACAAATTCAAAACTATTCTGAACTTTGAAGAGTAATTAAATATTGAATGCAGATTATTTTATGAAATAAAAATGAAGAATTTTTCATTCTAAAGTATTTGAAAAATGTTTTTCATCTTTGGATAATTTTTAATAGCAATTTTTTTATATTATTATTAGTTATATTTTCTTTCCTACCATTTCCATTTCATAGTAACTATTCATAATTCATCATCAGCATTCCTTTTAATTTTTCATGATGTATTTGTACAAGAAGAAAATGTAGCACAACATTAGGTATAAAAGGTTCCTTTATTATAGAAATGTTTTCAACCACTGTCAACTGATCTACCATAAGCTGATGTAGACCAGGTGACAGTGGTTGAAAACATTTCTTTGCTGTAATATAAGGATTTTTTCTACCTAGTGCTGTGCCATTTTTTTTTTATAAGTAGCAGAATGTACACAAATATGTTTGTATAAAATGTGATTGTAGAAAAATTTTTCAAATTTAATGTTTTTTAAATTAAAATAATTGTGTATTGCAGTCATCCTCTGTTTTATGTTGTTTGCCCCAGAATCAATTTATTAATCCAAGAACACAAATTCATCCCAATATAATAATATGTTGCTTTTATGTCAACCATATATCAATGCATAAATTGAAAGTAAGTTGCCAGTTTATATGTTTAAAGTATGTATGTTGTCTTTTTGCTTTCAAACATTATCTCTCTAATTCAAACTATGGATCGAGACTGATCATGATATTCAATGCATATTAAACTTGAACACAATCATGAAGGGAGATGAAGAGCTGACATTGAAGAGTCTACTAAATGGCACTCTTTCTAAAAGTTCGTATTGATTATTGATTGCTTAAAGATGATAGAGCCAATAAAAACAGCATTAAACAGTAGTAAATAAGAGTTAATCATATTTTATTTTAATGTTTTCGGCTATGATATGTAACTATTGTCAGCACTGGAAAATAAAAACAGATTACAACATTTAAAAAAATACCTTTTTTAAATAATATAATTTTGTTCTTATTTTGAAATGCCGAAGATAGCTACATATTCGAAAATGTTACACTAAAATATGATTAACTCTTATTTACTGTTGTTTAGTGCTATTTTTATTAGTACCCTTTCTTTTTCATAGTCATCTGTTACTTTTCTTTTTATAAGTTTTTCAATTTGTTTTTTGAGAAGAATGGCAAATTACAGAAGGAAATATAATAAAGATTTACAAACTATTGAAATCCTATTGTATTTGGACTGATAGATTCTATGCATATCATTTTTATAGTGTTATGACTATTCAAGTATCTAATTATTGAAATATAAGTAAAATGTTAAAGATCGACGCAAAAGAATTTTTAGCATATTCTTAATAAGTTATAATTTTAATCTAAGAATATCATTGATTTCTTTTCATTTTGCTCTTATTATGATCATTGTTAATCTTTAATTAAACTTTTTGTTCTTGAAGTAAACAGCAATCAGAGAACAGATTGGCTAAATAATTACATTGTATTCATTTCTTTGTTTTAATTAGGCATTCTTAAAATGTTATTTATCTATAGTGTATTATATGTTTACCATTACTAATATATAGCTGATATTATATCTTTTTTTTTTCTTGGTTTTATGCTGCTTTTCATCTTTACAGATATTAAGCAATAGGGCCATTTCAAAGTCCACCATATGCCACCTATATTCATCAGGTTGGCTAGAAAGTGAAGGATGGAGTTCAGCAGACCAGGCCCAAATCTGTCCTGAAAATATCTGGAGATATGGGATCCAAAATTGAATTTGGATTCCCAGATGGCAAATGAACACTTTATCATATAGATAATCAGCCAACTTTATTACAGATTAGTTATACTTACTTATAATAATAATTTTTATGAACTTTAATTATATTTCAATACAGATATTCCCCGATTTACATAAATAATTGGGATTGAAGGTTTTTGTGTAAATTGGAAAAATAATTTTTTAGCAAAAATTCTAAAATGAAAACTACCAGAGCTAGATGGATTATAGTGATTACACATATGCAACATTATGGTGTCATATTATTCCTTGACTGAAATGAAAATAATGCTGCATGGAACAATATCATACCAGTAATATGATAGTTAGGATCAAAAAACAATCATAAAATATAAATAAAGTAAGCAACATGAATTTTTAAATGCTGTAAATCAACATGTTCAGACTTATAACTTACAAATACAACAAATGTTTAAGCTCCATATTTAAAAAAAAAAGAAGAAAAAATTTTGGAAAATCTTTTTTTATATAAGTTTGGATTTATAGAAGTTGGATATATATAAGTTGGGGAATATCTTATATATTATTTTTCTAAAGATAAAAATTCATTCATATTTTGTAACATTCAAACAAACAGTTGATTTCAAGATATGTTAACTGATTTTTACCAAAAATAAAAATTAATATAATATTTTCATCTTATAAAAAGAAAAACCAGATGTAATATTTTTAATATCATCAGGTATGAATGATGAGGTCAAAAAATTCTTACTCTCATCATGATGCAGATATGCTAGGGATCTGAAATTTGGTCCTCCAATTCTTCCTTTTTTACATATCTAGCTCCTAGGATCACACACTTCTCATACCTGTGAAACAGTTGTTTAATCCCATCTTTGTAGAAGTCAGCAGATTTGGAGGCAAACAAGCTCTCTATAGCAGTAATGACCTCCTCTTCATTAAAGAAATTTCTTTCCCATAAATGTTTTTTCATATTTTGAAACAGGAAGAAGTCTGAAGTATTAGATTGGAAAAATACAGAGGATGAAACAAGATTTCATAACCATATTTGTGCAGGAGAATGACTGTTTTTACAACTTGGTGTGCAAATGCATTGTCAGCTAGCAGTACAAATTTTAACAGTAAACAATGTCTTTTTTCTTTGATACTGTTCCATAACTTTTGTAGCAAGTTTCAGTAGTATGCCCCTGTTATTGTCAACTCTTTTTGTAAGTAATCTGTCAATATGACATTTTTGCTGTCCCAAAATGCAGACATGATCTTGCTGGACAACTTTCTCTTGGGTCATCCTGTAGGTTGGTGCAACACATTTGAATTCCCATTTCCATTGTTTCGCAGTCTCATATGATAGGCATTTCTTGCCATACACAACTGACATCTCTTCATGGATTGTTTGTGCAGTTTTCCTTTGAAGATGAAAGAACTATCCCAGCCTTGATATTCAATTTTGTCTAGCATGACATCTAATATCATATGTAGAAAATCAAAAATAAACAAGCACTAACGCAGTATAGGGAAATCGTTAGTGCATGTTTATTTCTGATTTTCTATGTATCAAAGGGTTTAGCAGTCTCTACCGTAATTATACTTCTATCTAATATCATGCTTCTAACTCTAGTTAAACAGGACATGTCTAAACAAAAAAGTATGCATATTAGTAGGACAGTAACCTATCATTGTTTACAATTACAGATTTATAGCACACACAACATGGTAGGGGTAAGAATGTTTTTGGCATCTCTGCATATTATAGCAGCTTTTGCTTCTCATAAATCATGTTGAATATCTACAAATTAACATTGTATTAATTTTTTGTAACATAATTTAAATAAAAAAATTAATGTTTTTAAATGAGAATGAACAGTACATGCATTTTCTAATAATTTTGTGAGCATCATCAAAAATAGTTGCGAAATATTTCCATTTTCCTTTAATTACAAATTATACTGATATTTAAACATTTAAAAATTTAGAAAATTAATTATATAACTTTTATAACATTTCAAAAAATTATTTTTCTATTTAATATTATTATAAAAATAAAAATTTGTAAAAAAATTTATTTTATAAAATTTTAAGGAAAGATTCTGCTCAAATAGTGACTATTATATTTGCTGAATTAATCTATTTATGTCACTGTCTATATTAAAATACTACTGAAATTCTATTAAAATGATCATTTTTAGATAATTTCTTATTTAATTTTATGTTGTTTTCTATCTTTCTAAGATATTAAGAGTCAGAGATATTCCAGAATTCTCATTGCAATGGAACTTTGAAATATCTCTGATTCAAAGTCCCATTGTAATGGATTCGCAATGTGATGGGATATCACTTGTGATAGGTTTGTCCAATAGATGAAGAATGTATAAAATGTTTATACATCTTTAGATTGTAAATAGTTGCTTAGGCATTTTTATCTATGATCTATAACCTATATTCTTCTGCTTAAAATATTGGAAGAAATAAAAATAAGCACATTATAATCAAGAATAATATTGGATAATAAATGTTTTATATGTGCTTATAGTACTTGTTTTAATTTCCTACGCATATATCCATCAAAATATGATAGATTTGAATTGTTTATTAAAGATATTCCTTTCAATGTTATTTTTGTTTGATCATTATTAAGGATAGTTAAATCCACTGCTGACAATAAAGATATGTATATGTAAAATTACACTCCAGTAGAACCTCAGTTTATTGGATAAAATATTTGGTCCTCAATAAACATTTGAAACTGATTTTTAATCACCACTTACTTTTAATCATTGCAAAAGCTTCTATCAACAAAAAATAAATAAGTACAGTAAATAAACTATAAATTTTTTTATGTAGATAATTGCATTTTATGAATATGAAAATATAATTGTAAAATAAATTTTTTAATTTTTACTATAATTTATTGTATTTTTGAAACATTTCATTTTAACAGACTTTCATCATTAACAGATCCCTTTTCTTCTATTAATCCATTAAATCAAGATTCTGCTATATCATATTTAATTTTGCATTATATTAAAATTCATATATCTTACATTTGCATTTCATGGTAGTATAATTTTGCAAAACAATGCAAAATTTTAAATATTGCAATCATTCGTTATTGTAGTATTTGAAATTTCAAAATATAAATCTTCAAAAAAGTTTGACTAAAGTATACCATAGGAATGATACCATCTGATTCTAGAGTAATCTTTTATATTTTTATTAATAAAGAGCACAATGCTCAAAAAACAATATTCTAACACAGTGTTTCCCAAACTGTGTTCTGCAGAAGGTCAATAAGTGTTCTGTAAAAAGTTATGAAAATTAATATAAGCTTCATATAATTTTAAATCTTATGCCAAATTGAATCTGGAGTCATTAATTTATACACACTATTTTCATGTTTTTTATTTTATATAATTACAATTTGATGATAAATGTTTATTTTGTTTTCTTAATTCTTATACTTTATTGCCTAATTTATTTATTATTAATATTTACCTATATTATAAAATAACCAAGGTTTTCCGTAAAATATCAGTCTTTATGAAGTGTTCAATCATAGAAAAAGTTTGGGAAACATTGAGCTAACATTCGGCATTTACACTTAATCCTACAAATGTTCATTTTGGAAAGCTTATACACTAATTAATTTCGAATTTTTATTGGACTAGGCTGATACTAGTACTCCTAAATGGGCTAAATATATAGCCATTAATCTCCATGGCAAATTTGGACAGACATAGATCTGGTTCAAGCTCTATAACATATCATAATTCAACTTAATTTGTATGATTTAGATTATTTGATTAATATTCCCTTAGGTTGAATAATAATATAGAATTAAATATAAAATTTGAATATTATAAATAAGTTAGAGCTCTCTTGAATATTATAAGAAATGGATTCAAATAGAATTTTTGTAATCTTTATATATATATATATTGTACAGATGTCCTTGTTCATACTTATGAATGTGCCATTTCATTTTCAAATTTTGTAAAATTTCAAAAACTCTTCAAGAATTTTAAATATTATGTTAGTAGAATATTGTAGCAACAAATATAATGTAAAACTATACGGTTATTTGACATATTATGACAGTATTTTAAGTTAATGGAAATTACACAAAAAAGCCTTAGTTTATAATCAGAAATTATTCAAATCTCTAAAATAAAAAACTTTTAATTGATTCAATTATGAAATATATTACAAAAAAAATAGTATATTCACTTGTTTCAGTACTTTTTCATGACACACAATAGTTATTTCTGAGTTACAAACATTTCAAGTTATGAACAAAGCTTACAAATTATATTTATAACTCTTGGAGCATTTAACTTTTTAACAGTTCATTATATCCTTAATGTAACTAAATATGCTTTATTTGATTTATGAGGAAAGATTTAAAAAAGATAAATAAAACTTTATTAAAAATATTTGTTTAAATTTAAAATAGCTTTATTTAAAAAAAATATATATTAAAATTCAAATAAATTGGATACAATCTATCTTTAGGATGCAATGTAAAAGTATAAATTAGTTCAAGATAGGTAGAAGGTGAATGTTTAAATGCAAAAATGTATGCATAACTAGAGTGCTTTCAACTTTAAAAAGTTAACATCAGTATATATATACACACACACAACTATTTATGTATCTACTGGTGTTGACATTTTAAAGTCAAAAGTGCTCTAGTTATGTATATGTTTATGCAATTAACTATTCATCTTCTATTTTGAGCTATTCTATATCCTTTATATTAAAATTAAATAAATAAATAATTTAAAATTTAAAAACACTATGTAAATTAAAATTATTTGATAAGGATATACTATTTATTTCAAAAATATTTTTGGCTATTGATGTGACAGCCTGCTTCAGTTAAAGTATAGACATGTGATGAATACAGATAAAAATTGGTTTTCCTTTATTTTATTAAATAGAAGTGCAATCAGAACAAAAACTAATGGTAACCAATTTTTAACTGCATTTTAAGCTATGCAATAGCCAGGAATGTTTTTGAAATAAATCCTTGTTGAGAGTGTTTATAGTTTATTAAGTAAATATAAACATAAGGATATAATTTATTATAGTAGAGTCCTGATTATCCAAGATGATGTGGATCTGAAGATGGCTCAGATAATTAAAAACTTAGATAACACAGAAGGTTTGATAAATTATTATTAAATAAATTGGAATTGAATATATTAATGAGATGGTGTGGATTTTATTTTAAGGTTAGACTGCTTTTTGAATATCATGGTTTTTATGGTATAATTTAAAAGCAAATTGCCATTCACTCTGTGTTGATTTTTTTATTTTTGTAATAAAACAATTATAAATAAAATTAAAAGTGTTTTATTGTATAATTTAAATCATTTTTTTATTTTACTTAGAGTTGAAATATTATTAAAAATACAAAAATAAAAATTCAATGCAAAGTGAAAGATAATTGATAAGTAAAAGATAACTGCATATATTATTAATAAATAAAAACTTTTATTATTATGATTTTCAGTTTTTTTCACATTTTTAAATCCATTAAAATATCAAGTAATAAAAGATTTTTTTGTTAATATGATTTTCAAAGCATTTTAAATAAATAAAACACTTGTTAAATAAATAAATAAATTAAATTTATTGGAGAGAATTTTAAATAAAAGATTGATATTGAAGTTGTTCCTAATATTATTTATACATATTCTCTATATCGAAAATTTAGTGTAAAAACAAAAATGTAAAATTTTCAATATTTCTTATTTTTATGTATTATTTTATTTTTTAATTTAAAGAAAAATTTTAATAAAAAAATTTATGCACTGAAAATGAGAAATCATCCAATTATCGATTGTTTAATGTAGACATTTTATAAAAATTATATAGTGGAATAAATTTATTCTTAATTGAAGAAAAAATCAGCACCTACTTTTCTTATTTGGTGCTTTATTTTTCTTCAAATTTGTGATAATACAAAATAAGGATCGTATTAAAAGTAAACTCCTATTAACTCTATAAAATCAGTATTTATCTAAAGTTTTATGATTATAAATTTCTAATAAAATTTTATTAATACTATAAAAACATTACCTAGGAGGTGATCCAGGTATATCTCCTGATGATCCTCAATGGATTGGTGCTTGGTGGCTTGGAGTTTTTATTGTTGGAGCTGCTCTGTTTTTTACATCAGTTCCTATGATGGCATTTCCTCGCAAACTTCCTCCATCAGATTCTCCTCATCATAAATGGTCTGCAATATGCCAACATCATCTTATATATAAAAATAATCAATCAGTAAAAAAACAGTCAAAAACACCTAGTCTAAGAGGTAAGTGTGCTATTATAGTTTATCAAAATAATATCAGATTTGTAAAACTAAATTTATAGGTGTTTCTTAATGGTTGAGATAAATCAAATTATGAATTTCTTACATCAAAAATAATGAAAGTTCTTATAAACATAAACCCAAGAACACCACATTTAAGAGAAATATGCATATTTTTATAATAGTACTTTTTCAAAGATTGTAAAGGAAATATGTTTAATTAATAAAATAAATTTAAAAACAAAATAAACATTGTAGTTTAATATTTTCTCGTGCTTTTCCATCTTAGATTAGATTGTCAATTTTATTTTTATACATAACAATAACAACAAAACGGCTGAAGATGATCCTTGAATAGATCAAAAATGCTCTCATTTAACTCATTTTTTTCTGCTAAAAGTGTAAAAGTGCTTCATTTTATTGTTGTTGTTGTATTTGAGTGCAAAAGAAGTTATGAATACTATTTGTTTTTAAATTTACTTTATTAATTAAACACATTTTCTCTACAATCTTCAAAAAAGCACTACTATAAAAAATATGCATACTTCTCTTAAATATAGCATTTTTGAGCTCATATTTATAAGAACTTTTTTATTATTTTGAAATAAGAAATTCATGATTTAATTTTGTTCCAATAATTATGAGATATAATGTATATTTAATCCCTTTTAGTATTATACTAATATTTGATAACTTTTGAATATCATATCGTTATTTTTATTAAATTATATAATTGAAAATTATAAAATCAGTTAATTAATTTATAATCCTTTTTTAATTAATGTTTAATTTGTATGTTTTTTCATTTTTATTTTGTTATTTTTATATAGGATGAAATAATATATATTAAGTGTAATTTTAAGATATGATGATATTGAAACAATGGTTAATGAAAAAATAATTAACAATTATTTTTTAAATTTCATTTAATTAAATGAAAATATTTTTAATTAAAAACTGAACTAAAAATATTTATAATGTGATTTAGCATCTGTATAATATAAATCAAAGAAATCAATAAATAAATTATCCTCTAAATGAAGTCAAGTAATGATTTAATAATAATTTAAATAATGAAATTTTTAAAAAATTATTACATGGGTGACTGTTATTGAGAAAGTTTATAAAAAATAAAAAAATATTTTTGTACAGTTCTGTAAGAAAACTACATATAAATTCAATACAGTGAAACTTTAATTTTAATAAAGTATGATATACTATACTCAACAGAATATAATAATTTAGATATTTAATGATAGAATCACATGCTTGTTTTTAAACCTATTTTCTATTTCTATTGTATTATTTTTTGTATTTTTTAATTTTTATCTATAATAATAACTCTGTTTTATTGAATCTGATTTATTTGCTATGATTTAATTAATAAAATAGCATTTACTGATTTTGATTAGTAAAAACATGATCTCAGTAAATTCAAAACTAGCACAATTGTGATTGTGCGAGTGCTAGTTTTGAAAATTACCTTATTTGTCAAATAAAGGAATTTCTGCAGTCTTGTGATTGTGTGTGATTGTGCTAGTTTTGAAAATTACCTTATTTGTCAAATAAAGGAATTTCTGCAGTCTTGTGCTAGTTTTGAATTATAAGTTAGATTTTTTTTATCCTCCCAGTTTATACATGCAAAGTGAAAAAATGAATATATGATATTTCCACATATAACTGTAAACACTTATCAATGAGGGGGAAAAATCTACCTTATAAATATAAGTTTGTCTTATAACAGTTTGTATTAGACCTGATGATAATCCCAAAGGAGGGTTGAAAACATTTGTCAAATAAAATAATTTCTGAAGTCTTTGGCTAGTTTTGAATTTATTGTTTTACAGTAGTGCAGAATCAGAGATATGCAAAGAAACATGATCTCTTTATTATAACAACATTTTATTGATAACTTCTCTTAATTTATTCTAAACAGAACAGTTCTGTAAATGCAATAAACAGGATTTGAGCATAGATATATTAGCCAGTTCCATGAATTCTATTTCCCACTTACACAAAAATTTTTCATATAACCACACAAATTCTCTTGTAGCTGCATTTGAGAATAGCTAATCTAAACTATTATATTTTATTAAAGCCAGCAGTAAATCATATAAACATAATGATGATAAAAGATATTTAAATATACAATATTGAGAATCCCTATGTTTATCCCTAGATAAATATAAAAATTATAAGCTAATATTGGTGCAATGGTTTGCATTCATAAATATGTGTTTATTTGAAGAGTCCAAATAGATACATTCAGTAGGCTTAGTAAACTACTGTCAGTTAATGAGAAGAAATGAATATTTAGAGATTAATGAGGAAACATCTTTATTACAGACTCTGATACAGATTTTTCCAAACACCCTGATGAAAAATGCAGTTGGATTTTTCATTATAAACTCTCATCAATTTCCTGTGAGTACAGTGGTTTGAAATTCTAGAATAATAACAGTTCCATGAGGTATTGCATATTATAAAAAATTAATTTTAGTAAAAAACAAAATTTGACATACCCAGTGAGTTGTTTTTATATAAAAAAAAGATTTATATTTAAATCTAAACATTAGGTCTCACATGAGATTCCTGTGATGAAGTTATATATTTTTACAAAAACATACATTTTGTAGATTGCTTTTCTTAAAAGAATTTGTTTAGTATAACATGTTAAAATCTCTTAGACAGACATTTGGTAGATGTTAACCTAAGAAAGATTGTAATAGATGGTTTTGGTGATTTATAATTTGGGTTGTATTTATTTACAGAGATGATGCTTTATTTATTGTAATTATCATTTTAAATGATATCATATATGGCTAAGAAAAAGCAACAGAATAAGAGCAGAGGTGTTAATGTTTAAGCAAAGGTCTAGTACCTTCTAGTATAAGGTTTCATAATTCAATGACTTCCATCAAATTCTCTTAAGAAAAGCAATCTACAAAATGTATGTTTTATAAAAAAATATATAACTTCATCCCAGAAATTCTATGTGGAAACTTGTTTTTAGGATGTCAAATTTTGTTTTTTAAAACTAAAATTATTATTTTTTTAATATTCAATACCTCATGTAATTGTTGTTATTACTTTAGAATTCCAAAGCACCATACTTGTCAGAAACTTGTCAGAAAGAAAACCAAAATGCATTTTTCCAGAAGGGTCTTGTAAAAATCTGTATCAGAATCTGTAATAAAGATATTTCTTCATTACTCTATTTCCATTAAGTCCACTGGATATATCTATTTGGATTCTTCATGTAAATGCATATCTAAAAAAATTGTATCTGAAAAAAAATTAGATCTAACAAAACAATTCATCAAATTTATCAGTTTAAAAGGAATAATTTTTCCTTAGAGTAAAGAAATTATTTCAAATTAAAGTTTTCCCTTTTTATATGTGATTTTATATTACATAACATAGATATAACATAATTTAACAAAAATAATAGATGTATTAACACACATAGAAATATGAATAAAAGAAACAAAGTGATGAAGAGTATGAATCATCTATTAAAGATTTTGTTAAGAGAACCTTATGAAGAGAACAGCTAACTAAATTTTTACTGCACATTAGTATTAACATCATAGATTAAAATGATGTCAATCAACAGAGGAAAAAAGGGATTGTCATAGATTGCTAGAGAGATTGAGAATTCTTTAGCTTGTTACAAAGAACTGTAGAGAAATACAAAAAGTTGCACATCAGTTCTTTGTCATTTCATCAATCATACTGATATCTGTAAATTCATTGGCTTAGAACATTCACTTTCTGCACAGAAACTAATCCATTTTTAAGATATGAAACTTTTACTTATACTAATAGCTATGCATCTCTTGATTTTTTTTAATGCATTTAAAAGATTCATATACAAAACTTCTGCAAACACTAAAGAAGATCTCATCCTCATAGGCACCAACAATCTAGGTGAAGTTCTTGAGGCAGAGCTGACTGCTATCAGGCAAGTCCCCAATGTAGTGGATAGGAGAATGGCCACTAGATATAGCTTCAAATACAGAATTAGCAGTACTGGATTAACGGCACCAAATACCATCAGAGCATGATGGATTATGCAGTAGTAAGACTAATCCAGGTTAGATACCATCATTCCATCTCCAACATGCATTAGACCAGCATGGGGAGGATCCAATAATGGACCAGCATGGGGAGGATCCAAATAATGGACTATCCCTTTGAAATTTTCCATATGTATGACATTAGAAAATATAAATAGTCCTTGATTTACAATGGGATTCATTCCAACATCTCCATTGTAAGTTGATTCTAGTATAAATCAATGATTTCTTTAATTATTGATTTGTATGATTTCTGTTTTAACATTTTCATAAATTAGGTCTATTTAAAACAGTTACCAGTACACTTAAAGTTTTCGTCACCTTTTTTTTCACATTGAAATTTTCATCAGCAGTATTATTTTTCTTACTGGACACGACAGGATAATGACAAGATACAAAAATTGCAATGATAGAAATGAATACTTTAACTGCTGATTAGCAAGTAGTATATCAAAGGCTGTGATAAGTTAGAAGTGGGTGAATCACACCAGTGGCTATTGCATATTGTTGAAAGGGTTTGCTTGTTGACTAATAGCAATGTTGCAATGCATTTACAAAAGCAATGTGAAATATGTGTGCACACATATTTCACATTGCTTTTGTAAATGCAATGTAGGTAGAAAAGTTGAATTAGAGATGTTTTTATAATAATTTTTGATTGCCATAAGTCAAGTTATCATAAGTCAGGGACTGATCATGGCAGCAACTCAACTAGAGTATGGAAATTATAGGGGGTGCTAAGAATACCTTGGTAGAGACCAACTGCCTTCGATTATTGACCTTGCCTACATTTAATGGACAATCCTTTTGATAGAAGACCTCCTACAAGGAACTGGAGAATGAAATTGAAATCAATTGCTACATCACTGGACTCAGCAAAATAAGAAGAAAAGGCAAAAACTTTACAGAACTTCAAAGTGGACATCTCTTCTACCATCAAAGGAAGGAGACCAATACCAATGAAGGAATAGAATTCCTGATTTAAAAAGATATTGTACAAAGCATAGTTTCAGTAACAACTTAGACCAAATATGACAACTCACAATGAAGATTTTGAAGAGATACCAATTGAAAGTAATACACACATATTTGCAGACAACCAGTAGTAAGAATAAAAAGAGAGAAACCCTATATGAACTATTAAACCTTCTTTAATCATTGCTTATACTTGTGTAAAATAGTTACAATCCAATACAGCACCATTAGCAGTTAAAAAAAAAGTTACAAAAGAGCAGCATTTAAGATCTTTTCTAACACAAATAAAGAGGTCAGTTGAGCCTACACATCCCATCTCGACAAAGAGAGAGTACAGCAACAAGAAAAGAAGAATACATTTCGCTACTGTATAATATAAAGAATCTTAATGTCATAAAGAGAGCAGCAAGAAAAAGAAAGAAGAGATTAGCAGTGAGAAGAGGCCTGACAATTTTTAATATCCTGAGAAACAACAAGGACGTCTTCAAAGAAGAAGAGAAGAATGGAGTGTATAGAATTCCAGTTGAGGATAAGCAAACATCATGAGAAACTGCATACATAGGGGTAACCAAAATAAAAGAGCATAAAAGAGACATAAAAAAGCAAGACTAACCACAGCCTTGGCCACAGAGACCTCAAGATCAAATGGGATGAAGCCAAGATTACAAGAATGAATTAATATATCAGCACAAGCTCTATTAGCTGAATCAATTGAAATAATAAGAAGAAAAACAGAGAAGACATCATAAACGAAGGAGTGACATTTGAACACTCACTCCCCTGGAAATATGCAATACAGTAAGCT